>BJKM01000604.1:0-40000 GCA_015082035.1 Chaenogobius annularis | reverse complement strand
AAGAAATATTTCCAGAATTCACCAGGCTGGCCAGCTTGATCATAATTGCCAGTAGTACAAAACATCAAACTTGTTTCTGGACTCATCTTGCTCTGACTGTCTACTCAGTCTATCCAGCCGTTTGTGGTAGTTCAAGACTAGTGAGTTCCCAACGGCATTGTCTTCTTTACTCCCACACATGTGGACCAAATGTGAACGTCCCTCTGTACCAAACATATAGTGGATCATCGAAGGCATGTTTCACTTTTGTGTGTGCTGTGTTCCAGGTGCAGAACCTCAATAATATCATGACCTTCCCTCTGGAGAACGTTCTCAAGTTGGAGCTCCGGGACAGCAGGCTGGTCAGTGTTATGTCAGTATGAGTTTAGGGCCTGAAAAAACATGGGCATACATTAAGTTTTGGTCTGTACAAGGGCCCAACCAATTATTTGTTTAGCCAATTAAATCTTCCATTTTAGGAAGTTCGCAAGACATTGGCCATTGGCCTATATGTCACTGATTTACACTAATATTTTGGATCAGTTGAATTAACTGGCTCCATTCAGCCACACAACACATTTGTACACATTTCAACTCTGCCAATCTGGACATGCCATATCTGGTTTAAAATCTCACAAGCTCTTGGATCCAGAATTGCTAAATTTGTCTGACAATCCACATTTTTTACCACCATTTTATCGTCATGCAAAACTTGGCAGATTACACTGCCCAAAGCAGCCACATTATTATCAATCTTATCAACCAACTTCAGCCTGTCAATGACATGCCATACCTAATCCATACAATAATGTTTGCTCATTGCACTCCAGCCTAAGCATTGCATCTTCAGCAAAAGCTAATGCAGACAGCTTGGGTCAAATAGCAGGGGTTACAGTGCAGCTGTAGATTAACTGTCACAACTGTTTGTGGACAATGTTTAGATTATAGATAAAGTGCTTTTACATCATGTAAGACCCCTTTTGGTATATTGTCAAATGGTTTGCTGTTGCAGAGTTACTGTATAAAGTTCTATACTCTATCATATATATATATATATATATATATATATATATATATATATATATATATATATATATATATATATATATATATATATATATATATATATATATATATATATATATATATATATATATATATATATATAAAAATATATTAGGGTAAAAATGTGCGAAGCAACAACATTAACAAACATGTTTTGGTCAGGACAAATTATTTAATCGATGACAATCCACTAATTTTCAATACCAAGGGACAATATAAACGGAAAGGAGGATTTTATGAAAGACCTGGAACAACCAAATCAAAATGGGCCACACACACAATAGTACATTCATGAGTTTCAGTCACGTGACTTATTTGTTGTCATATGTTGAAGACATCACACATGCTGTTGCCTCACCACTGTTGGTCAAAAAAAACAGTGCATACAAATTTGAATGAAAATTGTTGATACTTGAAGAAGACAGAAGTTCTGGGCTTTGACCCTTATCTACAGTGGCGAGTCACTGACACTTAAAAGCAGTTTCTATCTGCTTGTCCGCTTGTCCACATGCCCTCTGCACCAGACAGCCCTCAAAACTTTCAAGAGCACGGACATTGTGTTTGATCTTAAAATATAACACCCGGACAGTTGGAAATTAGGCTCATTAAAACCGTCTGCAACCGGTTTTCTACCTCAGCTAACTGGTCTTCCACCTCAGCTAGCGGAGCTACAGCTGGCGCTAACCTGGCTCCAACCTCAGCTTACTGTGCCTCCATGGGTTGTTATCGGATCGGGCTCAGGTCCAGGGTGCAGTGTCATACTGAACACGTGTGTTTGCACACATGCCCCTTGCAGATGAGCACAGAGTGCAGCAAATGCTGCGTTATTTTCCTTTAGAGACTAAATGTTTTTGCTCCAAAGTTAATAACGTGGCCAAATATGCACCATGAGAGAGGAGGCATGCATGCATGAATGAAAGAAAGTGCGCGGCTAATGAACGGAGCGAGGACCGCAGCGGAGAAGAGAGAGATCCACGAATGCCCTACTAAAGAGCTGAAGAAAGGAGCCAGGGAGAAGGATAATGTGGGGCAGCGCGAGTGGAATTTATACCAAAATGTTCTATTTTGGTCTCATCTGATTACATGTCTTTCTCCCATGACTCCTCTGGATCATCCAGATGGTCACTGGCAAACTTCAGACAGGCTTGGACATGTGTGTGACTGACAATAACCTTTTGAAATTGTGGTCCCAGCTCTCTTCAAGTCATTGACCAGCTCCTCCCGTGTAGTTCGGGGCTGATTCCTCACCTTTCTTATCATCGAGACGCCATGAGGTGAGACCTTGCATGGAGCCCCAGTCTGAGGGAGATTGACAATCACCTTTAGCCTCTTCCATTTTCTAACAGTTGCTCCAACGGTTGATCTTTTTTCACCAACCGTCATGCCAATTGCCCTTAGCCCTCTCCAGCCTTGTGGAGGTCTACAGTTTAGTCTCTGGTGTCTTTCGACAGCTCTTTGGTCTTGCCCATGGTAGTAGTTGTAGTCTGACTGATTGTGGGGTGGACAGGGGTCTTTATGAGGCTAACGAGCTCAAACAGGTGGTACTAATGCACTTAATGCATGCCCTTTTGATTTCATATATGTTGTTTATATTATTGATCAGTGTTTTAAGTTGCACCTTAACTCTGAGACAAGTTCCTATGTGAATTTTGTTCATTGACAATGGCAATACACCTTTTCTGATTCTAATTTAAATTAATAAGTGGAGTACACGTAGACTTTTTAAAGGCAGACCAACAGGTCTTTGATAGCCAGAATTCTTGCTGATTGGCAGGCGTTCAAATATTTATTTGCAGCAATAACATAAAAATACATTATTTAAAAATCATCCAATGTGATTTCCGGATTTCTTTTTCTATATTCTGTCTCTCATAATGGAGCTGCACCTATAATGAAAATTTCAGACCCCTCCATAATTTCCAAGTGGGAGAACTTGCAAAATACAGGGTGTTCAAATTCTTCTTTTCCTCACTGTATATAGAATGCAGTCCTGGAGAAGCCATGTGAAGGTTGGCAAAACCATGTAAGCAACAGAAGACACTTCTGCTGCCGGAATTAGCTTAAACATGAAAAGCAGGCAAACATCTTGTCTGGCCAAAATATTAACTTGCATATTAATTACACTAAACAATCTAATAACCATGTGTAGTGCTTATTAATGGTCCACATAAAAGCAGTTGTTCATACCAAAAAAACATGAACCACAGAGTCTCTCAACATCGCTCCAAATCCATATCGTCCTGGCCCAAGAATTTACTGTCAAATACTAACTTGTGGATAAAGTATAGAGCCTATGAACATAGGGGGCAACCGGATTTGTTGTCCCGGGCCAGAGGACCTGGGACAACAAATCTAGATGGATGAGCCATATGTACGTTTACATTTTTTTCCTTTTCAATTAAAATGTTGTGGATGGATGGATATAAGCTGTAGTAACAACTTGCAACAAACCCTCCAGCTCAGCTGCCGTTAGAACTAATTTCCACATCCAAGTGTAATGAGTTTGCATTATTCTTTAATGACAAAATTCAGGGCATTAAAAATGCTATAAAATCTACAATGCAAAAAATAACCCTAAAACCACCTACACACTTAGAGCTGACTCACTTTACACCTGTAACTGACAAAACTGTCCAGGAGATCATCACCAGCCTGAGTTCATCTACATGCTGCCTCGATGTGTGACCTCCAGATTTCTAAAGTCTGTGCTGAACAGTTTGTTAGCACCAACGCACTCACTCACATAGTTAACATGTCGCTTCAATCTGAACATTCCCAATGTCTTTTGAAAACTGCGGTCATAAAGCCTCTCCTAAAGAAGAGCAGTCTTGATGCCGCAGTCTGCTCTGCGCTGCTGCGTGTGCGAGGCTGTTGGGCTCGACACACGGGAGGCGGACAAACACCAGCGACACTCATCGCAGCAGGTTTAAAATCGAACACACCGGCAGCGATGACCTGTAGCGCTCTGCTCCAGGGCAGATCGTGGGAAACACGAGGATAAAAAAAGAGGCGCTTTCATGGACGTTAGAGCTGTGCTAAAAGCGGCGCTAATGTGAAGCTAACAACAAGAAAACAAACTTCTTTGCTGACAACTCTGTGAGGAAAACATTCAAACCAATGCAAACCTGGACAGATCCTGAGCACAGGCAAAAACAAGTCAGAGTGTAATAAAGTCTGAACATGAACAGAGTGAAGCTGCTTTGAGCTCTCATTTGATTCACCACATGAATCATTTGTCTCTAAATAAGCTTAAACTGTAAAAAATGGTTGAGACTCATATTGAGTTTGTGCAGCGACATTAACATGTCTGTGATACAAACATTTAATATCAGAATCATATCACAAGTCCATGTTCCTGTTCCTGCTGTGCTGCATGAATATGGACTCAGTCTTTCACCTGCTGCAGATTTGTGCAACAGTGTCCACATAGAACTATTACTAGGCTATATAACATTTGTTATATTTTTTTATTGTTTTATTTTTTACATTATGTTCGGCCCGGACCCAGCCTGAGCGTCGAAAAGCGGCCCCTGGCCCAAAATGAGTTTGACACCCCTGATCTAGAGTGTGCCCTCTGCTGTGGGTGGGGCCACTCACATGCTGAGTAAGACCGAAAGTTTTCAAGACAGCATGAAGCTCTTTAGCGTTTTCTGTCACAAAAATTATCAACATGATTTTGAAACCACCCGACCAAACCATCAAAGTCTGTGCATACAACTGAAAGCATACTAGTGTACCACACGGTGATTAAGGAGGTGAGGATGGAGTCAATGATGGCCACCATCATCTGCACTGGCAGTTTGGCTTTCCTCAGCTGCTGCAGGAAGTACATCCTCTTCTGGGTCTTCTTGATGAGGGAGCTGATGGAGGGCTCCCACTTGAGATCCTATGTGATGGGTGGTGCAGAGGAAGCGGAACGAGTCCATGATGGGATGGGGGAGTCTGTCATGGTGAGTGGGGGCTGGGGATCTGTGACTTTCCTGAAGTCCACAATCTCCAGGTTGTTACCGCCGCACAAGGACCCCAGACGGTCGACCTCCGCTCCTGTAGACAGACTCATCCCCGTCCGAGATGAGCCCGATGAGGGTGGTGTTGTCCGCAAACTTGATCAGTTTTACGGAGTCGTGGCTGGAGGTGCAGCAGTTTGTGTACAGGGAGAAGAGCAAAGGAGAAAGTACACAGCCCTGTGGAGCTCCTGTGCTGATAGTCCGATTTTCTGAGACGTTCTTCTCCAGCCGCACGCACTGCTTCCGATCCGTCAGGAAGTCAGTGCTCCCCCTGCAGGTGGAGTCAGGCACGTTGAGCTAGGAGAGCTTGTCCTGGAGCAGAGCAGGGGGGATGGTGTTGAATGCACAATCCAGATGCTGCAAGATGAAGTGGAGTGCCAGGTTGATGGCGTCGTCCACAGACCTGTTGGCTCTGTAGGCGAACTGCAGGGGGTCCAGCAGGGAGGAGGTGAAGGACTTGAGGTGGGGCAGGACCAGGCGTTGAAATGACTTCATGACTACAGACGTCAGCTCCACAGGCCTGTAGTCATTAAGTCCAGTGATCCAGGGCTTCTTGGGGACAGGGACAATGGTGGCAGACTTGAAGCAGGCTGGTACGTGGCATGACTCCAGGGAGGTGTTAAAAATGTCTTTGAAGACGGGGGACAGCACTCCTGCGCAGTGTCTTAAGATGGCGGGAGAAACACTGTCTTTTCCAGCAGCTTTTCGGGGGTTGGATTTCCGAAATAGTCTGTTTGCATCCTGTTCCTGAACTGAGAGAGTGGTGGGGGAGGTGGGGAGGTGGGAGGGGACCAGGGTTGGGTTGACAGAGGTGGCCACCATGGGGGAAGAGGTTTTCACATCAGATTAGTCATTTATAAACATGGTTAATGACGCTATTTATTTGGACAGATGACAAGTGTGTGGGTTTTCATGCTGGTGCAGCCAGATTTCTCACCAAAGAGATAGTGAAATAAAGAGACTAATTTTTAATGCCTGTCTTTTTCAGGAACTGAAGAAACAGATGGAGAAGAGCTGGAAGGATTATGACTTCAAAATGTAAGGACATGTTTTGACACGCTACACATGCAGGAGCATTATGGATGACATGTGCAGCGCCGGACTGTTCATGTGGTAATGGTCGTATCCCACGAGCGTTTTCCCTCGCAGCTGGGCCTGGAGGAAATAAAATACTATACATGTCAAAAAGGGTCATCTTTTTCCCCTCTCAAATAAAGCAATCACGATATTATTTTTGTTCATTAAAGAAATAAATATGTAAATAAACGTAATAATATGTAAATAAATGTAATAATAAACGATTATTATTACAATTTACGGCTAGACACTGCACCTGAAAAGGAGAGAATCTTTACTTCTTTGTAATTCATCAAATGTAAAGGAAATTAAATTTAAGGGGGAAAAAAGCTGGCATGTTTTCATAGAAATTAGGCATTTATGTGTAAAAAGTGCAGAAATGTCACACATTGATTTGAAAAATGGTCAGAGCCAAATCGGTGCAATCCCTCATTCGTTCAGGAGTGTTCCATTGTAGAAAAATATTCAGTTGTAGTCATCTGGACTCTGTGTTCGAAAAAAGAAGAAAAGGTTTCGACTCTCAGCCAAGTCATTCTCGATCTGTGAAACAACCTTCCAGTTGTTTATAATGGTCTGCTGAAACCCTGGAGACGCCCAAGGCATTCTGATGCTAAACAGGCGCTCAATGAGAGGGAGCCAAAAGTCAGGGAACAATAGGATGTAATTGACCCAGCTCATTTAGTTTCAATGGGCCATTATATCCTACTCTGTGAAAGCCCTGCCCACAGGGCGGGACCTCCTGATAAACAGGAGTTCTCAGACTTGTTTCACAGATTGAGAATGACTCTTGGATGAGAGTCGAAACTTATCGTTTTTTTGTAAGAGTCCAGATGACTACAACTGCATCTTTTTCTACAATGTCAGAGCCAAGTTTCAATTTCTTGCCTGCTTCATTTTATTGACATATTGAATACAAAAAGGGAATTTGGATTTCTTTTTTAGCATTTGGGTAATTTAGAGCTGACTAAAAATTGGCTTAAAAGAAATTTAATTTTCCATTTTGTTGGACTTAAAAGTGTAATAAATCAGTCAGAATCTTGTACAGTTTGTGTGTAGGAGCTACTTTAAGGCCTGATCTTTATGTGTCTGTCAGAGAAAAATGTCCCAGAGAAATCTGTGGATGAAATGGATTCAATGGAAGAAGAAAACATCTTTGGGGAACGATTGGACTATTTAGTTGTTTCCTAGTGAACATTTTTGCCTTTTAAGTGTTTATTAACCGAAAGAAAGAATGTCTTAGTGATAGGATTGGTTGTAGACCTCTGCATTAAAATGACTGAAAATGTTACTTATTGAACAGTCCTATCTGAGAGGTAAATTAGGCAAAGGTAGTAACAGCAAAACATGTGTAAACTAAACCTTTTTTAATAACGTCAAGAAAGCTCAATATTATGCTTCTTTATGCTTATGAATGTGTTCTACCGTACACTCCTTCGTCCAGGGGTGTTCCATTGTAGAAAAAGATTCAGTTGTAGTCATCTGGACTCTGTTTTGGAATGCTCTCTCAGCCTGTGGATACCCGGCTTGGGCTCTTAACAAAGTGAAGATAACCAAAAAGCAGGACAAAAGGGAAACTGAACCAAGAAGAAGGGGTGTCTCTATCCCTTATGTCTCGGGACTGAAAAACTGCAAAGAATTTTTCGAAAACACAAAGTCCCTGTTTATTTCAAACCAGGAACACGTTAAGACAAAAACTGGTTCACCCTAAGGAGAAGATGCCTACACAGGAACAGAGCAATGTAGTGTATTCTATCCAATGCAGTGAAGAAAGTTGTAAAGAGCGCCACATAGGGGAGACTAAACAGCCACTTCACAAGAGGCTTTATCAACACAGAAGACACTCAAGTTCAGGACCCCAGAGCGCTGTGCATCTTCATCTTAAAAGCCACAAACTCTACTCAAGACGTGAGACAGTGAGGTGGAGATTCTAAGAGCAGGGAAAAAAGATGGTTTTGAAGAGAGGAGTTAAGGAGGCCATCTTTGTTAAAAAAGAGAATCCTTCATTAAATCGTAATGGAGGTTTAAGATTCAACCTTCCAGTTGTTTATAATGGTCTGCTGAAACCCTGGAGACGCACGAGGCATTCTGATGCTCATCAGGTACTCAAGGAGGAGGGAACTAAAGTCAGGGTACAATAGGCCCATCCCAGTTGGTTTCAATGGCCCATTATCAGGAGGTCCCGCCCTGTGGGCAGAGCTTTCACAGAGTAGGATATAAACCTGAGTTCTCAGACTTGTTTCTCAGATTGAGAATGACTCTTGGATGAGAGTCGAAACGTTTTGTTTTTCCAAAACAGAGTCCAGATGACTACAACTGAATCTTTTTCTACAAAGTAAAGTCCGACATTTCAAAGACATGCTATAATAGTTGACTTGGGTAACTATTACGGTTATTCGATATAACTATATACAAACTTATTTTGGCTGAGTACTACTTACTGAATGAACACAACAAGTTAAGGTTTATTCATGCATAATAACAGGTAAAGCAGCCACTAAAGAGTAATCGGATTCTTTTTTTAAATTAGTTAACTAGTCAAACAATTGTTTCTATTGTAAACTGTGATTTTATCAAATAAATGATCAATCAAATAAAGGGTCAAATGTGGAAATGGAGAATATGAATACAGTGTTTGACAATCGAAAACCGGTGCTGCCTTGTGGTCGAGTGGTTGGGGCGTGCCTGTGCCAAAGCGCCAATTGTGGCTGGCCGCGTTGTTGTGGGTTCGTATTTGACTCTTTGCTGCGTGTCCTTCCTTAGCTCTCGTGCCTGTTTCGCTCTCATCTGTCCTGTCCGGTAAAGTTTACGGGCCAAAAATCCTTTTAAAAAGGAAAAAGAAAAAAAGAAAATCCAAAACTGTTATTTTTACATTTTCATTTTTCATTTTATTTATTTATACAGGGAAAACCCAATGAGAAAAATTCTCTTTCATGGGTCCCTGTTAAATCATGCCACACATTAAACAACAAACAAACACGGGGTATCCAAGTAAAACGCCAATAAAACGTTCAATAAAATGAACAAATCAGAATGGATTTACTGCCATTGTCAATGAACAAAATTCACAAACATAGGAACTTGTCTCGACATTAAGGTGCAACATAAAACACTAATCAATAATAAAAACAACACATATTAAATCCAAAGGGCATGCATTAAGAGACCATTTAAAATTCACTATAATATAAAATTTAAATAAAATATGTACACAAGAATTACAGTTAAATTTACAGTTTTAGTGCAGAAAGTGACAGTGCAGTGAGTGATAAATAGTTGCAGTTAAAGTGGCAGGTATTTAGAAGTGTTCATGAGTCCAACAGCAGAGGGAAAGAAACTATTCTTGTGGCGGGAGGTTCTGGTCCGGATGGACCGTAGCCTCCTGCCTGAGGGGTGTGGCCTCCTGTCTGAGGGGAGTGGCTCAAATAGACCATGTCCAGGGTAAGAAGGGTTGCTGAAGGATCACAGCTGTGATCCGACCTGCTCGTCCCAGAGCCCTGGAGACGTACAGGTCCTGCAGAGATGGAAGTCTGCAGCCGATCACCTTCTCAGCAGAGCGCACAATGCGCTGTAGCCTCTGTTAGGCAGAGCGCACAATGCGCTGTAGCCTCTGTTTGTCCTGGCTTGTGGCTCCAGCAGAGGTGCGCTGTAGTCTCTGTGTTGTCCTGGCTGTGGCTCTCCAGCGTACCACACGGTGATGGAGGAGGTGAGGATGGACTCAATGATGGCGTGTAGAACTGCACCATCATCTGCACTGGCAGCTTGGCTTTCCTCAGCTGCAGCAGGAAGTACATCCTCTGCTGGGCCTTCTTTGATGAGGGAGCTGATGGAGGGCTCCCACTTGAGGTCCTGGGTGATGGTGGTGCTGAGGAAGCGGAAGGAGTCCACGGTGGTGATGGGGATCTGTCATGATGAGGGGGGGCTGGGGGGCTGTGACTTTCCTGAAGTCCACAATCATCTCCACTGTCTTTTGGGCGTTGCAGCTGCACCAGGACATCAGCCGGTCCACCTCCCTCCTGTAGACAGACTCATCCCAGTCAGAGATGTGGGTGGTGTCGTCCGCAAACTTGATGAGTTTTACAGAGTCGTGGCTGGAGGTGCAGCAGTTTGTGTACAGGGAGAAGAGCAGAGGGGAAAGTACAACAGCCCTGAGGAGGCTCCGGTGCTGATAGTCCGAGTGTCTGAGACATTCTTCCCCAGCCGCACGTACTGCCTCGGATCCGTCAGGAAGTCAGTGATCCACCTGCAGGTGGAGTCAGGCACGTTGAGCTGGTGAGAGCTTGTCCTGGAGCAGAGCAGGGAGGATGGTTGTGAAAGCAGACCAGGTTTGGGTTGCGGAGGTGGGGGTGGTCACATCAAACCTGGAGTAGGGGGCGCTCGGGGATTATGGTTTGGTGAGAAGCCGGAGCCCCCTCCACACGGAGGCGGGGTTCTTGTCAGAGAATGCTGCTTCGAAACCTCTTTGCTAAATCCATACTTTGCATCTTTGTAGCGCCCCCTGTCTCCAGCCCTGTGCGCTGCCTCCTTCTGCTGCCTTAATTGCCTCAGTTTTGGAGTGAACCAGGGTTTGTCATTGTTGAAAGTGACTTTGGTGTGTGTTGGTATGATGCTGTCCTCACAGAATGGAATGTATGACATCACAGTGTCCGTGTACTCATCCAAACTATCTGTTTTGATGATTTTGCACTTTGTGCACACTTTCACAGCCGAGCTTTGCATGGCCTTACGGTGTAATAATAATAAGAAACAGAGCAAAAACAATTCTTCAAATCTTACAACAGCAATAATTGATTAAGTTGTAATACTACTATAATCTGGTGAATCCTGCTGTGCTTTAAATAATAGCGTCCAAATGGATGTCAAATTGTTACTGATCCTGTTGTGTTTGGTCAGAGGGAAACTGGAGAAGGAGCGGCGAGAGAGGAGCCGAGCGCTGGGCCTGATCCGCCTGGAGAGCCCGGAGCAGGGGGAGGACCTGGAGATGGAGAGGAGGGCCCTCCAGCTGCAGATGTGTGAGGTCAGACATCCACAACCATCACTTGCTTGTCGGTGGTGCAGTGGTTAAGGGCGTTGCACATGTTTGATGCCTCGTCTGATGCCCTTTACCACTTGTCTTCACCTCGGGCTGGGTACTGTTGGATTTTTTTTTGATACCACTACTTTACTGATACCTGCTTTTTTTAGAAAATGATGCAAAAGCTTATTTGAAAATATACTTGTATGACGTCTGTCCAGTTATAACGCCGCACAGCTGATCGCAGCAGCTCACGTGTCTCATGTCTTTAAGTGTCACTTTTGTTTTCTTTGTATACAACATTTTGTATCACAGTCAGCACTGCACCAAACATGCTTTTGACACATTTACTCTTTTAATGCGTGTTTACTTGGTGTAGGAGGATTTTGCCTGGAACGCCACATCTTTGCGCAGAGATGCTCCACGCTGAATTTTGACTACACCACCAGTGTTGGGTAGCATTACTTATAAAAGTAATCTCTTACCTTACCTCGTTTCTGACCTGGAAAACTAACGTGTTGCGTTAATGCACTGCTGTGTTGCGTTACCAATAATTAACATTATTGTGTAACCTTTCCCTTTACGTAGTGTAGGGGACATATATGTCCCAAAAAGACATTTGAAAGACAGTACCTTTTCATCATTCAAGACACTGTTGCAGAAAGCAAAGCAAAATGTTGGAAGAATCGAGGAATGTTACCCTTCCCCCACGGTCCAGCAACACTGTCTTCATCAGACCCCCCCTTTCCCCCTTTGAGGACATCCCTGTTCTGCTTGATGGAAAGTTTCTCTTAATGACTATATTTCACATTTAAACTGACTTAATGCTTACTGCGGGGTCTAAGCTCGTAACAAAATCATGTTTTAGTGTAGTTTGCCTTAAGAACTGTTTGAGATGTGTTCATGTCATATTTAATGGACTTCCTCATTACCTGCTCATGATGCTCATGGTGTGTGTTCATTGACATTGTTGCAGTATTTTGTAATGGCTACATGTCATTTAGCTGGTTTAAGGTAAATTTGTCCAGATTAGGAATAAGTTTGACCGAGAGTTAAAGTCACTTCCACTCAAGGCCACACCTCCGAGGTCAGATAAAAAGACCACCGAGTCTCCATGCTCACGCTCTTCTCTTCGGCTCTTGATCTGAACCTCTACCAAGACACACCGGGTCGTCAACCCCAGGGGCCCCTCCCCCATCAGGGAGAGGGTTCCACTGTCTGCTAACACTCTGCTTTCCAGCACTGGCTGAAGCGGACATCTTCATCAGTAAAGAATGCACCAGTCAACGGACCTTGGACTCGTCAAAAACCTTCGAACGCTAAACCCTGCAGTAGGATCAGCACCACAGACAGCTCTACGGACCCAAAGAGCTCAAAGGAGGCCTTGGTCCACATCTGAGCCTTCACTTGGACACGTAAAACCTGAGGATGGCAGAGTGGCATTAAAGTGAGGCTCCCTTGGATTATTTGACTGGAATGAATTAAAACTTAATTCTTAATACCAGCATTTCTTCTAACTAAGTTGAGCCCAGGCATAGCCTGTGTAACCAAATGTGTAATTAATTGTTTTGATATTTTTGTTTATTAAACCATACAAAATCATTCGGGTTTATAGAGCCTTTTCCTGATCTTTTTACAGTAATAATTGTCAGTCAACGAATCGAACTTTCTCCTCGGAACACAAGGCTGCCATTACTGTGTTTGACTGAGCTTTATTTCTCTTTTATGCTGACTGATGACCACAATACAATGCCATACAATAAGCATATGTCGGCCTCAAGCAGTGAACACATCACTAAAGATCCAAGATGGCGCCGCAGACGGATGCCCTAGCCTTTCGGTGCACTTTGTTTTGTCTGTTTTTGTTCGTAACTTGTGTGTCTGCGTGCTCTTACACCCGTGAAGAGCTCTTTTCCTTCCGAACCACAACTCCTACGGACCTAGTTCCAGTTTTTTTAGTTTCTGCTGCTGAATTAGCCCTTCTTTTGGCTAAAAGAGTGAGACGCCGCAGGCGAGGAAAACGTGCGGGGGTCCTCGTACGGCTCAGGAGACGCCAGTACACGGACGCCCTTTACCTGGGATTTTCCTCTCCAACGTTCGCTCACTCTCCAACACAAATGGACAAAACTGGCGCTGCTGATGAGACGAAACAGAGACTTTTCTTCATCTCCTGTTTTGTGCTTCACGGAGACGTGGCTTAGCGAGCCGATCCCGGACGGCGCCGTGCAGTTTCGCCTTTTTCGAGCTGATCGTCATAAGGGTCTTTCCGGGGGTAAAACACGCGGCGGAGGAGTCTGTTTTTACATGAACAACGCCTGGTCTTCAGATGTGACCGTGATCTCCAAACACTGCTCTCCTGATCTGGAATATCTCTTCATTAACTGCAAACCATTCTACTCTCCACGTGAGTTCGCCTCATTCATTCTGGCTGTTGTTTACATCCCACCGAGCGCAAACGTGCACGTGGCCACAGCGCGCGCTCGCGGACCAGATTCTGAGTGTGGAGCGACCTTCCCGGACTCCTTGTGTATTATCCTGGGTGATTTTAACAAGGGGAAATCTCAGCCACGAACTACCAAAGTACAGACAGTTTATTAAAGTCCCGACCAGAGAGCAGAGCACGTTGGATCATTGTGAACACAACGGTCAGTAACGCCTTCCGCGCCGTGGCTCGCGCTGCTCTGGGCTTTTCAGATCACGCCATGGTCCACCTGATCCCCACGTACAGGCAGAGGCTTAAGCTCTCAAAACCTGCAGTGAGGACCTCTAAGAAGTGGACCAATGAGGCAGTGGAGGAGCTCCGTGCGTGTTTGGACATTACAGACTGGGAGGTCTTCAGAGCTGCCACAGAGAGTTTGGATGAGGACACGGACACTGTGACGTCATACATTCTGTGAGGACAGCATCATAGCAACACAAACCAAAGTCACTTTCAACAATGACAAACACTTGGTTCACTCCAAAACTGAGGCAGTTAAGGCAGCAGAAAGGAGGCAGCGCACAGGGCTGGAGACAGGGGCGCTACAAAGATGCAAAGTATGGATTTAGCAAAGAGGTTTCTCGAGCGAGATCACAGTACAATACGCGTCTGAAGCAGCAGTTCTCTGACAACAAACCCCGCCTCCGTGTGGAGGGGGCTCCGGCTCCTCACCAACCACAAGCCCCGAGCCCCCCCTGCTGCAGACAATCGAGAACCTGGTCCCCCCACCTCCCCCACCACTTCTCTGTTCAGGAACAGGATGTTCACAGGCTAGTTCAGAAATCCAACCCCCGAAAAGCTGCTGGTCCAGACGGCGTCTCTGCCGCTACATTAAGAACATTGGCGCAGGAGAGTTAACCCCCGTCTTCACAGACATTTTTAACACCTCCCCTGGGTCATGCCATGTCCCAGCCTGCTTCAAGTCTGCCATCATTGTCCCTGTCCCCAAGAAGCCCCGGATCACTGGACTTAATGACTACAGGCCTGTGGGCGCTGACGTCTGTCCTGGTGCAGCGGTAACAACTGGAGTTCAACGCCCAGAAGACAGTGGAGATGATCGTGGACTTTAGGAAAGTCACAGCCCCCCAGCCCCCCCTCATCATGACAGACTCCCCCATCACCACCGTGGACTCCTTCCGCTTCCTGGGCACCACCATCACCCAGGACCTCAAGTGGGAGCCCTCGCATGCCAGCTCCCTCATCAAGAAGGCCCAGCAGAGGATGTGCTTCCTGCGGCAGCTGAGGAAAGCCAAGCTGCCAGTGCAGATGATGGTGCAGTTCTACACGGCCATCATTGAGTCCATCCTCACCTCCTCCATCACCGTGTGCTACGCTGGAGCCACAGCCAGGGACAAATAGAGACTACAGCGCCCTCTGCTGGAGCCACAGCCAGGGACAAATAGAGACTACAGCGCCCTCTGCTGGAGCCACCAGCCAGGACAAATAGAGACTACAGCGCCCCTCTGCTGGAGCCACAGCCAGGGACAAACAGAGACTACAGCGCATTGTGCGTTCTGCTGAGAAGGTGATCGGCTGCAGACTTCCATCTCTGCAGGACCTGTACGTCTCCAGGGCTCTGGGACGAGCAGGTCGGATCACAGCTGACCCTTTTCACCCTGGACATGGTCTATTTGAACACTCCCCTCAGGCAGGAGGCCACTCCCCTCAGACAGGAGGCCACTTCCCTCAGACAGGAGGCCACTCCCCTCAGGCAGGAGGCTACGGTCCATCCGGACTAGAACCTCCCGCCACAAGAATAGTTTCTCTCCTCTGCCGTTGGACTCATGAACACTTTCTAAACACCTGCCACTTTAACTGCAACTATTCAACCACTCACTGCACCTGTCACTTTCTCTGCACTCAAACTGTAACTCTAACTGTAACTCTTGTGTACATAGAAATGCCTATTTTTATTTTTATTGTATAGTAATTTTAAATTGTTTCCTAATGCATGCCCTTTTTGATTGAATATATGTTATTTTATTATTGCTCAGTGTTTTATGTTGCACCTTCATGCCGAGACAAGTTCCTATGTTTGTGAATTTTGTTCATTGACAATGGCAGTAAACTCTTTCTGATTCTGAAAACATCTCTCACACACTTGTTTTAGGTCTGTAGTTTATTCAAATCAAACTCACCTCATCACTGTTACCCCACACATTTACTCCTCAGATACAAAATAGTGGTTGTAACAAAGGAGAAGGAGTTTTTCCAAACGTGCATGTCAAAGTTTCCTTCTCTTTGGCGTGAGGACAAGACTCCCAGTCACTAGTGTCACAGTGCACATGCTCACAACACGCCGAGCTCTGGGGTTGTGGTGACGAGATGAGACCTAACCAAAACTAACGCATTACTGAGTGGAAAAAGTGAGATGTGAGATTACGCTCTTACCTGGACCAAGCACAAGGATTACAGTGACGTTTGGATCACATTATCCGCTCGGCTACAACTTCACGCAGAGACTGCAGACTGCGACTGAATGTAGATTTATTCTGAAGAACAACACGCAGGCTCTGCTGTGTTTGAACATGGAGGACTGTTTGTGCCTTCGTTTGTGCAGGACGCAGTCGTGTGTGCGGTCTGCAGGGTTTTCTTTGTGTCATGTTCGCTCACTGATGCAGATATTTAAAACCAAGAAACCAAAAGTGGGACAGAAATATTTTTTTTTTAGTCCCAGTACTTTCCAAACCTTTTCTGTTGGTTTTTATTTGAAACTGAGTAACAGTGCCCAGCCCTGTCTTCGGGCTAGTAGAGGCTTTGCAGAGAGGTCAAAGAATCAGGATTAGAAAGTATTATTCAGGTATTATTTGGATTTCATTTATCAAGGAAAACCTTTTGTCATATGTGGGTGACATCAGTTACTCACATAGCAAAGTGCCGCCTCTGGACCCAGAGCTAGGACCTGAGTATGGAGACGCACTCTGGCTTTGACAGAACCGTTTCCAAAGCGCTCTAAAGTAAACCGGTGTGAGGGGACCAGGGCCAGTCGAAAAGTGAGCAAAAACTTCTGTATATTAGTCTGTTGGAGCATGTAGTTTGCTGGTTGTGGTATTTGTTACTTATTTAGTTGTACTACATGTTCTCTGAAAACACATGACGTTTCCATATGAACCTATGCTGTTTCTTCTGTAGTATCTCCTGAAGATCCAGGAGCTGAAGGTACGCCAAGGCCCAGACCTCTTGCAGAGCCTCATCAAGTTCTTTCAGGCCCAGCTCAGGTCAGTCCTGGTCAACATCCCCTCTAGGTGCTCGTTGTGACCTCCAGGAGCTCGCCTTGACCTCCAGGAGCTCGTCGTGCCCTCCAGGAGATGAATCATGACTCAGCAGTTTTCTTTCTTTGTAGTTTCTTTCAGGACGGACTGAAAGCTGCTGAAAACCTGTCTCCCTTCATCGAGAAGCTTGCGAGCTCCATTCACACGGTAACGGTCATTACACTCAGAAGAGACGGAAGGGAATTCCAACTTTAGACCCATAATGCAAATGATGGATGGAAATACACCTTCTAAAAGTTCTCATACATCATGTTGCAAGGTAGAACAGGTTTCATGGACCATTGCTGGACGAATAAGGCATTACATTGATTATGTTGACTTATGAAATGCAATTATTTCTACACAGAATTTTAGAGATGTTGTTTAGTCTAGAGTAAAGTATAATAATAATAATAATAATCGTTATTATTATTATATTAATAATGGAGTAAACTAGAGTTTGCCTTTACCTTGCTGGGACAATGTATGGTATGGCAGTTTTGTTATGATTCAGGTATTGTATCTTGTACATCACATGTGTCAAACGTGTGGCCCGCAGGCCAGATGTGGCCTGCCTGACGTTTTCATCTGGCCCGCCGAACATTTCTAGTTTATAATTATTCTTTTCCAATAGATATATCGCGTTTTTATCGCTAGAACTATTCCCACAATCCTTTGCAGCCGCGGCCCCTCCCCCGCACTGCTCCCCCGCGGCCCCTCCCCCGCGCTGAGTGCTGCCAGCTCAAGTGCCGAGGGACAGCGACCAGCGACACTCATCGCAGCAGGTTTAAAATCGAACACACCGGCAGCGATGACCTGTAGCGCTCTGCCCCAGGGCAGATCGTGGGAAACACGAGGAATAAAGAAAAGAGGCGGTTTTGTGGACGTTAGAGCTGTGCTAAAAGCGGCGCTAATGTGAAGCTAACAACAAGAAAACAAACTTCTTTGCTGACAACTCTGTGAGGAAAACATCCAAACCAATGCAAAACCTGGACAGATCCTGAGCCACAGGTAAAAACACAGGTCAGAGTGTAATAAAGTCTGAACATGACAGAGTGAAGCTGCTTTGAGCTCATTTGATTCACCACATGAATCTTTTGTCACTAAAATAAGCTTAAACTGTAAAAATAGTGAGCTCATATTGAGTTTGTGCAGCGACATTAACATGTCTGTGATACAAACATTTAATATCAGAATCATATCACACGTCCATGTTCCTGTTCCTGCTGCTGCTGCATGAATATGGACTCAGTCTTTCACCTGCTGCAGATTTGTGCAACAGTGTCCACATAGAACTATTACTAGGCTATATAACATTTGGTATATTTTTTATTGTTTTATTTTTTACTTTATGTTCGGCCCGCGACCCAGCCTGAGCGTCGAAAAGCGGCCCCTGGCCCAAATGAGTTTGACACCTATGTTGTACATGAATAAAGCTTCAGTGCTCCACTGTTTTCAGAGTTATGACATGAATGACAGGAAGGGGCAGCACTGTGCATCTAGTCCAGGGTGGGCATAGTCTGAGGGCCATATTGGAATCCAGGCGAGTGGCGGGAGGGCCGGCCCGTGATCATTGGTGTAAAACATTCGTATCATTATAAGCACTTTTCAGTAAAATACTGGCTACTGAATCTATTATTTCATTCATTTCATGGTCATCTTTATTAAGGACACAAGTGCAGAAACGTTACAGCGCCAAGTCAAATAAAAGACACCAAGAGTAAAACACCTATGATCCCTGGGGAGGAGGGCCTGATCCGGCCCCTGGGCCGCAAATGCCCAGAAATCGTAAGGGCTTGGTGTGTGTTTCATGATCCATGCACATATGTGTTTGTGACCAAGTGGCAGACAGACCTTTGGTGCTGTTTGACACACTGATTTACACTTGGATTCAAACTTATGGAAACTTGACCTGTGCATTCTATATAAATTCATTGACGCATAATACTTAGTGTACTGTATTGACAGAACAAATCTGCTTCTTTTTTTGTTTCATTTATTATGGGTAAAGTATTGCAATTGTTATTAATATTGAATCGCAATAAATTGCACAGTGCAATATATTGAAATCGCAATACATATTGTATGAGCTCATTAGTAATGTCGTTTTTTCCATAAGTCCCGACTCGGCTCTGTGCTCGTGGCCCCGCTCAGCCCTGACTGCATTTCCATGACAACTGCTACACATTATGCTATCATAACTATAAAAACGTCAGCAAAACCGCTGCAGTAACCGCCAATTAAAGCAGAGCAAAGCAGATGGAATTATGGACACAGACACGAAGAATAAAATAATAAAACAAGACAAATAAAACTTTTACTCGCCTTTTGAAGCTAAAGTTAAACTACAGCGTTCTCATCCATGTCGTTATCCTATTTTCCACCCAAATGCAGTGGCACCCAGTCCACAAAACATCACCATTAATCCAGTGTGAAGCCTTCTTTATAAAAATAAAGCATTAAGCGAGTGTAGATCCTCACGTGAGTCTGTTTATAATCCTCGCTGGAAGAGTGTTGAAGCTGCTGCAGATTACAGCTACGGTAAACTCACTTCCTGTGCAGTTTCTTCTCACCTTTCTGTGCACTAAAAGCTTTTATCTGCCCTAGTGCACCGCATTTAAAAATGACAAATACACAGTTTGAACGTGCATGTAAAGCAGGAGTGCAGTGCTCCGCTCGTTTTCTTGTTTTGAAGCGAGTGGTTTTACTCTGGACAGGAGGAAAACAGCTGATGCTAGCTGCGCTAGCTTTAGCACCACTTTAGGTTATTATCCTAGTAAAGTGTGCGCTCTTTTTTCTGCAGGATTGTTTCGTCTTTGCTCCCGGGGGTTTTACGGATGTATAGATTTTTTATATATATATATATATATATATATATATAAACAAAGAACAGGACCAGAGAGAAAATACTTTAAACCAAAACAAGCAGGCATCTACCAAAAACAGAACAAACCAAAAAAGGGAAATCATGACACATAGAACCCAAAGAAAATATCCCAATTAGGCCATAGTCTGTTGAATTTGTCTATTTTCCAATTAATTCTAAATGTGATCCTTTCCAATTTACGAATGTCCAAAGTATTGTCCAGTCCTTGGTTGTCTGTGTAATTTGTGTCATCCTCTTTTTTTCTAATGGCCTTTTTTTTGCCGCTGCCAAGAGTATGTTCCAGAGGTAACTGTTTATTGTGTCCATGGCAGGAGTCCTCGGGCCCAAGTGCATAGTTTTTGACATTGCCATTCCACTCGATTTTGGAACTGTTTGTAGTGCATCCTTAATTTCAATCCAAAACTTTTTCAACAAACGGACAGTTCCAGAATATGTGATAGTGGTCCTTGCTGCCACAATTTCTCCAACAATCTGTATTTCCCTGTGAGTAATGTGCACTTTGACATGGTGTTATGAAAAAAACATGATACATTCTTCCAACAAAACTCTCTCCAAACATATGATTTTTAAGTTCTCCACAGGGATGTACAAACATCTTCCCACTCTTTGTCAAAACAAGACCACTCTCTCCTTCCCATTTGTTTTTAATATTTTTAGGAGATTAGTTATGGCGGTGCACTGAGTGGACGCACTTTACACCGCTGCTGCACAACGTGGTTTTAAAAATCATCGTTTGACCCACCTAATCCCAAAAGAACGAGAACGAGAGATGGGTAAACAAGGGCGGTTAATAAACCTGAGAGCTGCGCTCACTCCCCGCCGGAGACGCGGAGTCCCGCAGGGCTCAGACGGAGACTCTCGCCTATACCCCGCAGAAATTCAATCTGTGAGCTGCAGGTTAAACTCCAGCCGTTCCAGAGTTCATGTCCTAATTTGCCAGATTGACCGAGGGGACGCGGCGCGATTTATCCTTGAGCCTGACCAACTGAACCCTATGCCGCCAATTACGTTGGGTATCCTGATATCACCATGTCTCACCTTAATACCCTGAGAAATGCCCAATCACCCCCTCTTAAGAGTATTACAAAATAAGTGTGACTTACCAAGTAGATGTCTTTCACAGGAAAAGTTCCTTATTTATTATCGCTAAAGCTTGACAGAACTAGCCTCTCCAGGGATCCCCCCTTCGTTTTGAGTGCCAGCTGCTGGCAACGAAAGGTCAGAACAGGTCTTGCGACACTGTGAGATCAGAGAGTTTATGCTAGGAAAGGAAAAGCACTTAGTGACTCATTGGGTCTTCCGTGGCCCTAGGACAACCCCAGCAACGTCAAGCCTCTCCTCGCGATCCCCCTTCGTTTTATGTACAACGATAGGACTAACAGCTCTTGCAACTCTGTGAGAACGGAGAGTTATTGCTTTTTGCGACGTCACCGAAAGTTTAGGGTCCGAGGCGGCAGGCAGAGTCTCTAAATGCAAGAAGGAACTATGCAAAGAAGCAACTCCAACATAAAAGAGCTTAAAGCTGTGTCTCCCCAGCAAAAAGCTGATATAAGGAAACACCCTAAGAAGTGAGTCCTCCTCAGCTGCGCTGTTGCTTATATGCTTCTCTGTGACCTCTGTTTCTCTCCGCCTCCCCTCCATGCTTCTCTTTCATGTTCTCCGCCTCCTCTCTTCATCCAATGAGGCCTCTTGGAAGAAATTCCTCAGAAAGGAATTTATATCATCTTTATCGTCTGGAATTTGAAAACAAGTTTTTTATAAAAAGGATTCAAATGCTGACTGAATTTGGTTTAGTTTGGTTAAGATTACATCACTTTGCCGGTCCAGTATTTTAAAAATTGTTCTCTCAACTTGTTTTTTTAAATTTAGAAAATATTTCTCCACTCTTCTAATATCTTTGTTTGGTAAAGAGCATTTTCTTAACTCTTTCCTGTGATGCCTGATCATTCATTAATTCATTATGAATTGCACACTCTAGATCTTCTAATTACAAAAGGGTTAATATTTTTCAAACGTCAATGTGGTCGATGTTGCTCTGTCTGATCATTTCTGTGTCTTCTTTTTTTCTGTGTCTGTTTTTCCCAAACCACCAGCTGGTCCTGCAGTTGTCCGGAGGAGACACATAAATGACAACACGGGAAAACTGTTTATGGAACTGATAAACTTTGAAAATGTCTCATGTTCTAATGTAAATGATTTGTTGAACTCTGTTACATTTAGTGTTTTGAATGTTCTCGACACCATTGCCCCTATGAAGGCTAAAATTGTTAAAAATAAGCAGAAGGCGCCATGGAGAAATGATGATTCGGTCAGGGCACAGAAAAGGGAGTGCCGTCGGGGCCGAACGAAAATTGCGCAAGTCGAAGCTCCAGGTTCAGAAAGAGATTTACAGAGAGAAGTTGTACATGTACAACCTCATTTTATGTAGAACTAGGGAAGGATATATTTTCTGAAATAATTGGAAGCTGCAGTAAACAACTCGCTGTTCCTGTTTGCCACAGTAAACAGCAGATGAACAAACCCTCCAGCTCAGCTGCCGTTAGAACTAATTTCCACATCCAAGTGTAATGAGTTTGCATTATTCTTTAATGACAAAGTTTCAGGGCATTAAAAATGCTATCAATTCTACAATGCAAAAAATAACCCTCAAACCACCTACACACTTAGAGCTGACTCACTTTGCACCTGTAACTGACAAAAACTGTCCAGGAGATCATCACCAGCCTGAGTTCATCTACATGCTGCCTTGATGTGTTACCCACCAGATTTCTAAAGTCTGTGCTGAACAGTTTGTTAGCACCACTCACTCAAATGGTTAACATGTCGCTTCAATCTGGAACATTCCCAATGTCTTTGAAAACTGCGGTCATAAAGCCTCTCCTAAAGAAGAGCAGTCTTGATGCCGCAGTACTGAGTCATTACCGGCCCATCTCTAATCTGCCATTTTGGGGCAAAGTCCTTGAAAAAGGTTGTTAACCAACAGCTCACTGATTTCCTCTTAATAAACAACTCATTTGATGTTTTCCAGTCAGGTTTTAGACCTCATCACTGCACTGAGACTGCTCTTGTCAAGTGACAAATGACATCCACCTGAACACTGACGCGGGCAAAGCCCAGTCTTAATTCTGTTAGATCGAGTGCTGCTTTTGACACTGTCGAACATTGGGATCCTCTTACAGAGACTAGAGGACTGGGTGGGCATCAACTGCACTTGCTCTAAACTGGTTAAAGTCCTATCTGGAAGACAGGAAATTTCTTTATCGAAATTGTAACTGTGTCTCAGACCAGATGCCCCTGACCTGTGGGGTGCCCAAGGGTCAATCCTGGACCCCTTCTGTTCAACCTCTACATGCTGCCGTTAGGTCAGTTGATACGCAGCGAGAATGTGTCCTATCACAATTACGCAGCGACACTCAGATCTATGTTTCACTGACGGCAGGTGAATATGGACCAGTGGATTCACTCTGTCACTGCATCCAACAGATCAGTGTGTGGATGCAAAACAACTTTCTCCAGCTGAACTCAGACAAAACTGAAATCATCGTCTTTGGCACACAGAAACAAAGAGAAATTGTTAACTGTCACCTCCAGAGTCTCGCTCTAAAACCTACACATCAAGTTAGAAATCGGTAATAATGGATCTCAGACTTGAATTTTAACAGCCACGTCAAATCAATCACATCAGCAGCTTTTTACCATCTAAAAAACATTGCCAAAATCAAAAGTATAGTGTCTAAACCAGACCTGGAGAGACTTATCCATGCGTTTGTCTCTAGTAGATTAGACTACTGTAACGGCCTGCTCACTGGCCTCTCCAAAACGAGCTGTAAAACAGCTGCAGTACATCCAGAACGCTGCTGCTCGGGTCCTGACTAGAACCAGGAAGTACGATCACATAGTCCTGTGCTCAGGTCTCTGCACTGGCTCCCTGTGGCTCAGAGAATAGACTTCAAAGCAGCTCTGCTTGTATACAAGTCTCTCCATGGCCTAGCACCAAAGTGCATCTCGGACATGTTAGTGCCGTATGAACCATCTCGGACTCTGGGACCTCAGGGACCGGCCTCCTGCTGGTGCCCAGAGTCAGGACTAAACATGGGGAATGTGCGTTTCAGTTTTATTGCAGCTAAAATCTGGAACAGTCTTCCAGAGGATGTGAGACAGGTTCTACTCTGGCAATGTTCAAATCTAAACTAAAAAACTTTTTGTTTTGCTGTGCATATGACTGAAATGCTTTTCTTTGCACTCTTCTCTTTTATGTCTTGAACTAAGATTGTGATTCTTGCCATGTCTTTGTGATTTTAATGCATTTTTTCCTTGTGTGTGAAGCACTTTGAATTGCCTTGTGTACAATTGTGCTCTACAATAAACTTGCCTTGCCTTGCCTAATTTCTCTTAATTTCTTGTATTATCTTAGGACACCCCTTTTTTTGCATGGTTTTCCTACAACAATTCCTTTTTTTTTTTTTTTTTATTGCAGAGGCTATTGCTATAATTTGTCCTCCCAAGACTGCTTTGGAAGCATCCCAAACGATGGGCGGGGAAATTTCCCCAGTAAAATTTTCCTCTAGTAGACATCCATAACATCAGCATAGAAAGTGATCTCACTCCCTGGTGGATCATACACATTTAAAAGAGTTGAAAACTTTCCCATTAATATTCCCCTTGAACAGTACATATCTGCCTTCTTTATCCTTACATTCAAAACACTGTTCAAAAACTATTTGGTTGAGAATCAATGTTGCAACTCCCCTCTTATGTTTGCCTCTGTATGATGAATAATAGGATTTTTTATTCTAGAATTTTGTTTGTTTTTGATGTTCAGTGTCATTCAAGTGTGTGTCTCTTGTAAATATATGATGTCTATTCTTTCTCTTTTCATTTTTGTCAAAAAAAATGTCATTGAAGGATGCTACTTGTAACACTTCTGATGCCACTGGGTTGGTTTTATTGATTTCCCCGTTGACAGCTTTTTGAATATTTTTCATCTCTCTGGTCGAAAACAACAAACACACTCAAGAACCATAGGAACACAGAACAACTGAAAATGTAAAAAAAGAAAACAAAAGGATTCATGCTGGAAAACGGGCAATGAACCCAAAACACGATCAAAAAAGATTGTAAAAGGGAAGGAAGTCCAAACCTCATTTCACTGTGTTTTGCATCTTCCTTAAGAGCACCTCTGCTTCTCCTGGTGTTCTGAGCACGTGTGTTTTACCTTCAAAAGTCACCAGAAGAGTCACGGATAAAGAGAATCCATGTCTCAGTTTTCTCTTCTGGAGATCCTCACATATGTAGTGGAACTTTTGCCGTCGTTAGTGAACCTCATATGGAATATCTGGAGCGAAGAAGACACGCTTGCCTTTGTACTGGAGGTCTCCTTTACCCCTGGCAGCCTCCAAGACACGTTCCTTCACACGATTGTTAAGAAACCTCATAATCAGTTCTTGTGATTTATCAGCTGCTGTGCTGTTTGTGATGGAGGGACTTCCTGAGCCAACAAGGAGCTCAGGAATAATCTTCTCCAAGAAACTTTCCGTGTCTTTTCCTTCATCTCCTTCAACGACCACAAGCTTTAGTTTCAGGATGACTGGATCTGGACCCCAAATCCAGGAGGTTCATTTTTCATGTTATTGTTCTCCGACTCCAGTGTTGTCACCCTGGCCCGCAGCACCTCCATCTCGGCCCTTACTGTCTGCAGATCGTCTGCATTATCTGAAACACGCTGCTCGACTTCCTGCATGCGTGCTCCGGTTACTCCTGCTGCTTTCAGCTGGGCAGCCACTGCAGCGGACACGACCGGGCCCATGGCAGCTAACAACTCTGCTATAAGAGAGTCTATGGCACGCTTCATTTCGGACATCCGGAGTCATATCTGACCAGTTATATTCACTCCCCCTTCCTTTGCAAAGAAGTCGTGAGAATCTTAATCTGGGCTGGCGAGAGCGCCTTTCTCCGGCGGGGAGGGAGCGCGGCTCTCTGCCTCCGACTTGCTAGTTAGCCTTGTTAGCTTCGTTATATTCTGATGCGGGCTGTTTTCCAATAGGGCCGTGGACCGTCAGCTTTGTTTGTTTTGGTCCCGTAGTGTTCCCAGACTTGCGCTTTTCCTTGTGTACGCATCCCTTGATCTTTTTCTTTGGGATTAGGTGGATCAAACGATGATTTTAAAGCCAAGTTTGCAGCAGAGGTTTGGTTACGTCAGCTCAAGGCACTGCCATTCCCGGAAGCCATAAATAAGTGTTTTAATTGTGATATTGAAATCAGTAATGAGAATCAAGCTTTTTTCTTAATATCAAAAACAAGTTTGAAACGTTAGTATTTTAACAGCACTAATGGTATAACATAGGCAAATGTTCTGAGCTGTCCCAGACAAAACAACAAAATATACCAGTGAATGCGGGATTAAAATTAGGAAATGAGTATGCCACTCGGCTATACACAGTGGCCAATTGATGCATGTTGATGACTAACTCTGAAAACATTTGGTGTACAGGTTCGTCAGGAGCACGACGAGGAGGTGAAGAAAATGATCCAGTTAAGGGACTCTCTCAGGCTGCTCCTGCATGTGGACGTTCAGGAGGTGCTGTTCCACACTCATCTTATCTCTGTGATCATCTTATCACATTTATGTGATGTGTTTTGGTCTCTTTTCAGGAGTACCTGAACAGGAAGAACTCTGGAAACAGCTACAGCATCCATCAGCCCCAGGGCAACAAGAACTATGGTACAGAGAAGTCTGGCTTCCTACTCAAGAAGAGTGATGGGTAAAAGATCAACCATTTCATTTTTTTCAGTTAGTCTTTAACAAAGTACATATCATAATATTACATTTAATTAATGGTAAACTTCAATAGCTGAGCTAAATTTATATTTGAAAACTGTATTCTGTTTTATCTTAAAATTAACTTTCACTTTCTTCTAATAAGACAGTGGTATACAAGCAGTTAGGTAAATGAGCTTACGCTGGTATACCACTGTCTAATGAGAAGAAAAGCGACATTTTGTTGCTCTAAATTTGCTTAATCAGGCCATACCTGCTTGGCAATGCCTAATCTTGTCAGCTCTCGGAAGCTAAGCAGGACAGGGCCTGGTTAGTACTTGGACGGGAGACGGCTGGAACACTAGCTGCCAGAGTGTGGTGGTAGAGGAAATGTTGTACAAGATTCCCCATGTTAAAATCCCCCAGGATAATACACAAGGAGTCCGGAAAGGTCCGCTCCACACTCAGAATCTGGTCCGCGAGGGCGCGCTGTGCTACGTGCACGTTTGCGCTTGTTGGGATGTAAACAACAGCCAGAATGAATGAGGCGAACTCACGTGGAGAGAAGAATGGTTTGCAGTTAATGAAGAGATATTCCAGATCAGGAGAGCAGTGTTTGGAGATCACAGTCACATCATCTGAAGACCAGGCGTTGTTGATGTTAAAACAGAATCCTCCGCCCTTTTGATTTTCCCAGTAGAGGTCTTTTTGTCTGTCCTTCCGTAACAGCTGGAAGCCCTCTTTGGAGAAAGTTCAGAATCCCTGGGTATAATCTGTGTTGACAACATGGAAATAACTAATCAAACACAAAACCTGAACTAGAGAGAGAATCTTAAACTGAATGGCTTATGTATCTAACAGCACAGATTTGAGATTTAAAGTCTGGATAACAAACAGTGGCCCCAAATGGGGATGTAGAAATGTACACAAGAAATATGCCCTCTGGTGTTTAAAAAGTGCAGTTGTTAATGTTTTGATAACATTTTTACGCCGTGCGTCTTTAAACTTGGATGGGCACGTTTTAGCTGTAGAATCTGGAAAGCTAACGCAAAGAGCGCATTCAGATTTCTGATTTGACAATCGTCTTGAGAATCATAACAAAATATGCAAATGCAGGCAACATTTACAACATGTCATGTCAAACCTCTAGGGCAGGGGTCTCCAGTTATATTTTCCACGGGGCCAGATTTTTCGGAAGTCTAAAGCCGGACTACAAAATTGTACCCCATTTTTTTGGTTTTTATCTCTATAAGATCCACAAACAACTCACAGTGGCACAATTCAAGGACTAAAACAGGACCAAACACGACTAAACAAGACTAAAGCAGCACTAAAACAAGACTAAGCAGCACTAAATAGACTAAAGCAGCACTAAAATAGGACTAAAGCAGGATCAAAGCAGGTCTTAAAGCAGGTCCAAAGCAGGTCCAAGCAGGTCCAAAGCAGGTCCAAAGCAGTCCAAAGCAGTCCAAGCAGGTCCAAAGCAGGTCCAAAGCCAGGCCAAAGCAGGTCCAAAGCAGGTCCAAAGCAGGACCAAAGCAAGTCCAAAGCAGGTCCAAAGCAGGTCCAAAGCAGCAAGTCCAAAGCAGGTCAAAGCAAGCAGGTCCAAAGCAAGTCCAAAGCAAGTCCAAAGCAAGTCCAAAGCAGGTCCAAAGCAGGTCCAAAGCAGGTCCAAAGCAGGTCCAAAGCAGGTTCCAACAAGCAGAGTCCCAAAGCAGGTCCAAAGCAGGTCCAAAGCACGGTCCAAAGCAGGTCCAAAGCAGGTACAAAGCAGGACTAAATTGTACCCATTTTTTTGGTTTTTATCTCTATAAGATCCACAACAACTCACAGTGGCACAATTCAAGGACTAAAACAGGACAAAACAGGACTAAAACAAGACTAAAGTAGCACTAAAGCAGGTCAAAGCAGGTCCAAAGCAGGTCTAAAGCAGGACTAAAATAGGTCTAAAATAGGTCTAAAACAGACTAAAGCAGGACTAAAGTGCGTCTAAAGCAGGACTAAGCAGGACCAAAGCAGGTCCAAAGCAGGACCAAAGCAGGTCCAAAGCAGGTCCAAAGCAGGTCCAAAGCAGGCCCAAAGCAGGCCCAAAGCAGGCCCAAAGCAGGCCAAAGCAGGCCCAAAGCAGGCCCAAAAGCAGGCCCAAAGCAGGCCAGCAGGCCCAAAGCGCCCAAGCAGGCCCAAAGCAGCCCAAAGCAGGCCCAAAGCAGGTCCAAAGCAGGTCCAAAGCAGGACTAAAATGAAAGTCATTCGAACATTTGGTTCAAAGGAAAACAAACACAGCTGTCACTAGGCAACATGCACAGTGTCATGCATGTTTTGGACGTCCTGACCTGCAGCAGTGGATTCAAAATAGCCCAGACTGAGCATTGAAATATGTGCAACGGAATGAAATGGACAACGGGGGGAAAGGTCCTGAAAGCACTAAACTGGAGACAACGGATCTGCACCTGAGAAATCATGTCTTTTGATCTTCCCTTCGCCTCCAGAGTCACCTGAAGATGTAAAATGATGTGTTTTATTACAATCCGACACATATTCACTGAGAAATTACCTAATGAATTTAGACGCGCCTAAAGCAAAAGTGCACATGTCCGGAACGAGACCACCTTTCATAACCGGACCTGTGAAGCAATCTGCACATCACGCACAGCGGGCTGACGTACCGTGCACTCACGCAGACCTTTCAATCCAACGAGGAAGCCCTGAAAACACGGTCCTCCGGTGCCACGGCGCTAATGTTTCTCGTTAACGAGAAGACTTCCAAACACGCGGAGCACACGGCCCTTACACATGTGACATTTACACCAACTCATCAGTCAAGCTGTTATTTCCTGTGTCTGCAGCATCACACGTGTGTGCTCTGACTGAGCAGTGTTTCAGAGGAACCGGGGCTCTGGCCCGCCAAGACCAGCAGCAGAGCTGCAGTAAAGCAGCACTGAGTAATATAGTATGAGTAATATATTTTTAATTATGGAAACTGGGCCGCGGGCCAGATCAAATTGCTTTGGGTCGGGACTTGGCCCGTGGGCCGCCTTTTGGAGGCCCCTGCTCTAGGGCAAGGCAAGTTTTATTGTGTAGAGCACAATTCGTACACAAGGCAATTCAAAGTGCTTCACACAACAGGAAAAAAATGCATTAAAATCACAAAGACATGCAGAAATCACAAAATCTTTATTTAATAGTGCCATTATCAGGCTCCGTCAAATAGTTCAAGACATAAAAGAGAAGGTGCAAAGAAAAGCATTTCAGCCAAACAAAACAGTTTTTAGTTTAGATTTGAACATTGCCAGAGTAGAACCTGTCTCACATCCTCAGGAAGACTGTTCCAGATTTTAGCTGCATAAAACTGAAACGCAGATTCCCCATGTTTAGTCCTGACTCTGGGCACCAGCAGAGAGGCCGGTCCATGGAATGAAGTGTTTTTCTGTGAAAGAGTGAATTCATGGAATGATCTCGACAAAGACAACAAAAGAATCAAGAACAATAATTACATTTAAGAATAATAAGGGAGTAAAAATAAAATGAGCTCAGTTTGCAGTGTAACTTTGTATGACATTTTATAGCAAATGTTTATTTGAATGTGTTTTAAATTCTCAGTGTGAAGTACATTTTGAAAAATGGGCAGAGAACATAAGAGTGCTCTCTCTTTCTGCTCCTTTTCATTCATTTTTTATGTAACTGTATTTATTTTATTTCATATGTTAAATAAATACATTAAAGAATAAAAATAAAAACCAGTACCCCCCCCCACACACACACACACACACACACACTGGGGTTATATTGAAATGATATGGAGAAGAAAAAGGAAAGCCCAAGTTATAATTTGCCATATTTGGCATACATTTTGGCACATTGGCACATTTCATAGTGATTTATTTGATAGAAGTATTGTAAAACTCATCCTTGTCTGTGCAGGATCCGTAAAGTGTGGCAGAAAAGGAAGTGTGGGGTGAAGTTTGGCTGTCTGACCATTTCCCACAGCACGGTGAGAACAATGAGCATGCAGTTTTCATATACAGGGTTATCATTTCTTCCTCAAACTGGGCTGTCGCGGAAACCGCAATCTTGCAGTACCGCAGTAAATCTGTATAAATGACATTTTCAAGTCATCAACCTTATACAGTACAATTTGAATGTTCCTGAACAAACCTCCCAATGACAACAGTATTTTTTTCAAAAATAACAACTTAAAATGTTCTGTTCCAAATGATTCTGCACAACAAACCATGTTATTGTTGCAAAGAACTGAAAATGGTCTTTTGTTAAATGACGTGGGTCTGCATGCTCTAAGACCCGTGAAGAGCTCCTGAGGATCTAGACACAGTTTGTTTAACATCTGCTGCAGAATTAGTTATTTTTTTGCCCAAATGAGTAAGACGAGGAAAACGTGCGGGGTCCTCGTACGGCTCAGGAGACGCGGTACACGGACGCTCTTACCTGGGATTTTCCTCTCCAACGTTCGCTCACTCTCCAACAAAATGGACGAACTGGCGCTGCTGATGAGACGAAACAGAGACTTTTCTTCATCTCCTGTTTTGTGCTTCACGGAGACGTGGCTCAGTGAGCCGATCCCGGACGGCGCCGTGCAGTCGAGGGGTTTCATCTTCTTCGTGCGGATCGTCATAAAGGTCTCTCCGGGGGTAAACACGCGGCGGAGGAGTCTGTTTTTACATCAACAACGCCTGGTCTTCAGATGTGACTGTGATCTCCAAACACTGCTCTCCTGATCTGGAATATCTTCATTAACTGCAAACCATTCTACTCTCCACGTGAGTTCGCCTCATTCATTCTGGCTGTTGTTTACATCCCACCGAGCGCAAACGTGCACGTGGAGTGTGGAGCGGACCTTCCCGGACTCGTTGGGCGGTATTTTGCCCCTGGAGTAGCGTTATCGTGGGCGCAGCAGAGCTCATTGCGTCACACCTCGCAGTCGGCGCAATTGCTTGACAGCGCAGGGCGTGGAATTCTAAACAAGAGGCGTGATCATGCAGAAATATGAGGTGGAGTAAAGCAACTTGAGGGCGTGGTCAGTTACAATTCTGGCCATTCCCAGAATGCTCCAAATAAACTTCAAAACTAGCGTAAATAATAGATTGGGCATGTTAATGAGTTTCAAATATTTTCCTCATAAATGACCAATATTGACCTGAGTGGGTTGTATATTTGAGCAGTCGTGCAGATGAGGGGAAACGACCCTCTGTCTCACCTGATACAGGACACGCACACACGGCGCAGCGCTGCGGACTCGAGTGATGCGCGGTTGTGTTTTGACGCACAGATTGGGTTGGGCTGGGACAAGAAATTCTCATTTAATTGCGAAGCAGGTTTGGACGGTTATGAACGGCTGACCACGTCTCGTACGCCCGCACTTTGCCTGTAACATTGCGTTTTGCGGCGTCTGAATTCTACTTCCTGGTTCGGCTCGTTCTCTGGGAATATGTGACCGATTTGTAAAAAAAAAAGTTTTATGTAGCTTACTACACTCCTCTTCACAATCTCTCAACTGAGCTGTCTTTTAATAATAATGTTCATAGCAACATGGAAACAGCTGTTGGGGATCACGGGGGGCGGGGCCTAGAGGAGTTTGGCTGCGGCGCTTCTTGTGATGTATGAACGCCAGAGCCTTTGTCTTTGTTCTCGCAGCCCTGTAGGTAACGACAAACGTCTTGCTTCTTATGAAGTATGAATTGTCCTTTAAAGTTCTTTGCGCTGCGTTGGACCCGTTACTGCGGGGTCTGGGCCAGACTGGACCTGCAGACTCATGTGCTCAGAGGAACGCCTCTTTGGAAAATCGAATAAATCCTCACTGTCACATCACATTCACCCACAATCTTTGTCCCTGTCTGCGTAAAACAGGCACAAACTGACAGCACCACACGAGATCTGCACATAAGCTCAGACTGAGCTGACCACAGTCCCCTCCGGACCGCAGCATCCCATCGAGCACTCAGGTCCAGTTAAGCCCATCTTCAGAACATACTCCACGTTTTGCAAAACAATTAAGGTGAATTAAATAAAGAAACAACGCTCCGAGAATGCATTTCAATATTTTATATTATTTGTTTTTTTAATTTTTTTTAATTTAGGGAACTCGTTGAAAACTGGAAATCAAACCGTTTTATTGCTCTCCTTCTTTCATTGCCTGTATATGAGGCATGACAAACATCTCCCACAGGGGGCGCTTTTGGATGCCACAGTTCTCAGTCATTGGTTCAAACACTATCACCATATATGGACTGGCACCATCCCACTCCAGCGGCCAAGTACCGCCTCTTTATGCCAGGGCTAAGGCCAGCAAGATAGCAAAATTAGCGCCCTGGCCCCGCCCCTGGAAAAGGCTAACGTTTGCGCTACCTCCGGAGGCAGGAATATGACTCCTTGTGTATTATCCTGGGTGATTTTAACAAGGGGAATCTCAGCCACGAACTACCAAAGTACAGACAGTTTATTAAAGTCCCGACCAGAGAGCAGAAGCACGCTGGATCATTGTTACACAACAGTCTAGTAACGCCTTCCGCGCCGTGGCTCGCCTGCTCTGGGCTTTTCAGATCACGCCATGGTTCACCTGATCCCCACGTACAAGACAGAGGCTGAAGCTCTCAAAACCTGCAGTGAGGACCTCTAAGAAGTGGACCAATGAGGCAGTGGAGGAGCTACATGTGTGTTTGGACATTACAGACTGGGAGGTTTTTCAGAGCTGCCACAGAGAGTTTGGATGAGGACACGGACAATGTGACGTCATACATTCGATTCTTATACACACAGAACTTTTCAACATATGTTGACTTGATGGTTACTTGAGAATCAAACCTGTGACCGTAGTTCTAAACATGTTATTTTCCTCTCTCTTGTGCTGCTGCCTAATGAGGTGCGTCTGTAACGCTTGTGTCATGATTGTCCCATGTTATTGTTGTTGACACATTTGTTTTTTATTGTTGTGCTCTTGCAGATCTCTACACATGTTTCACCCTGTAATCTGTTTTTATATGGACTCCTAATCTTTTATATTTTCCTTCTAATTCTAATTGTACTGTATATTATATAAATGTATGTTTTGTATATTGCTGCACTGAACTCCTTGCCTGGGACTAGGGCTGGAAAGTGGCTAAACTACAGCTAATACTGGCACTGGCATGTACATTGTCCCAGTTTAACTAAACTAATGATAAAATCAAATAATGTGATTAACATGTGGATCTTTTAGATAAACCGACCTCCGGCAAAGTTGAACCTGTTGACCTGTCAAGTGCGACCCAACCCTGAGGACAGGAGGACCTTCGACCTGGTCTCTCGTATGTATCTGACCTCTGACCTCATCTTTGACTCTCTATATTCTCTAACCGTGTTTCATCCAATCATCATGCTCAAATCTACAGGCTGCAGGCTGACTCTGGCTGGTCCTTCGGCGCTAGTGCCAACTCGTACAAACTTCATTGCTTTGACTTGAACCCAGAGGGCGGGGAAAGAGACGTGTGGTTTTGTCAACCACGGGGAAGAGACGAGACACTTTGTGAACATAAGAGCTTGGCTAAAAGTGGCACTAATGTGGAGCTAACAACAAGAAAACACCTTAGTGATGACTGCCATTTTCCATGATGTTCAGCCTGTGTCCCACCCTGAGCCTCCACTCTCTGGCCTCTGACCTCCACACACTCTGACCTCTGACCTCCACACACTCTGACTGACCTCTTCTGATCTCACACTCACTGGCCTGTGACCTCTTTGACCCTCAGCTGTTTTCCCAGAGGACTCTAAAGCAGTGCATTCTTGCAGTGACTCTTGCGTGTTTGTTTCTCCAGATAAGCGCACATACCACTTCCAGGCTGAGGATGAGCAGGAGTGTATGATGTAAGTCTTTTACACATGTCACAGTTTAAGGATCAAAGACACATTTAGAGCCTCAGAATTGGCGGTATTTATTCCCTATTTGGGGCCCGAGTAGGACATGCGAGTAAATGGTATCATAAATTAGACCTCAAGAAAAAATATTAAAAGACAGCTCAATAGCGCCCTCTCAAAAATGGATTTACATGGCAGCAATGGGAGCTCTGACCGTAAAATGTCAACATAGACAAATTAAACTTGGCATAAAAAATAGGTCATGTCAGGACATGTAAAAAATGATATTATGACCCCGCCATAAACTGATCATTAAAAAGCCACACATCATAACCTTGTGACATCTCCTCTATAGTTTTCATCAAAAATGTGCAAATCCCATCTCTGATTGAGCATTATCATTTTGATTTATTTTATTTTATTTACAAATACAAAACAGTAACAATAATGAGGACAACAAGAACAAAACAGCAAAAGACAGACAACAATACACACATTAGACAAATAGAGGGACAACAGTCTAGAAACTTCAGAGCGGGGTGATTGTGTGTGTTTGTGTTTGCGTGAGTGTGTGTGTGTGTATGCATTCAAACAGAGTAATAAAATGTGTTATATCATAATTACATATTGTTGTACATGTAGATATAGTCAATCTTTTTGAAATATGCAGTCATTATATATACCACTTCCCATTGTCATAGCATCTTTAAAGATATACACATAATATACATATACATACAGTACATATACGTGTCTGATAATCTCCCCCCGCCATCATTTCTGCCCCTTTCTATATTTACTTTTATTTTTTTTCTGTATCATGTTTAGTGTCTAAGGTGCATTAAAAGAAGGACATTTTACAAGCGTCTCCACTTGGGACAGAGATGCTGTCCCAAAGAAACCACCTCTTGGGTGTGTGTACATGTCCCTTACTACACTGTGGGTGCATTCAAAACACAGGAAACGATGGGGGGTTAGTAGTATTTTCAGGACGACGGTTGTGACGAGCGATAGTAGTGATACAAATGATAACAGTGATAATCATACAAACAACCGCAGCAATGATAATGATGATAAAACAAAAATACATGTATGTGTTAATAACATGTTTGTGTGGCAGGGTGGTGTTTGTGTGGCAGGTGGTGTTTGTGTGGCAGTTGTGTGGCAGGGTGGTGGTTGTGTGGCAGGTGGTGGTTGTTGTGGTTGTGTAGGAGTTGGCTCACAGACAAATACATAAAGTTTGTAGACAACTGAAATGTGTGAAGAGTGGAAGATAGAGGAAGAAGAGAAGGGAATCAGAGTTGTAATAGGTCAGAGAGCGTTGGGTGGGGGAGATCGGTTCCCAGATGAGTGATTACAGGGGAGGTGTATATTTCGATGTAATGAAGTCGGTGATAAGATTTTTCCAGTGGTTTAATGTGTATGCTACTGTGGGTTGTCCAGTTCATGAGGATAGTATCCTTGGCGATGGTTAGAGGCTGTGAGGAGTGTTTTGAAGTTTATGGTTTTTTCAGTCATTATTGTGAGATCCCCTAGCAGGAAGAGAGAGGGGGATAATGGGATGTGGCAGCCCACTATATTTGGATAGTCCACTGTGTGACCTCTTCCCAAAAGTGTTTGGACTGGAGTGCAGTGCCAGGTGCATGGATATATGTCTATACTTTTCTGAGTGCAATGTGTGCCAATCTCTGATGTGAAACCCATTTGAGCTAATCTGTTCCCCGTGTCATGTGTTCTGTGAAGTGTTTCGTTTTGTATTCATTGTAAGTTGTCATTTTTGGACATAAGATAAATATTTTTACAGATTTGGGTCCAGAAGTTGGCATCAGGAGTTATTGAAAGGTCATTTTCCCATTTTATTGTTGGTAGGCATATGGTCTGAGATTGGCTTTGGAATTATTTTTTGTATATTTTAGAGAGAAGTTTCTTTTGGAGAAGAGAAATGAATCAAGTCTGATATTGCAGGCAGGAGTTCTAAGTTTGTCGGTACTGACATTTGTTTTTTCCGATAAGTAGGTATTTTAAGAAATGATTGCTCCTGATGCCAAACTCCTGGCAAGTGTGAAAATTTTGATAATATGTTGTTTTTAAAAAATATGTTTTAATGTGGGTGATACCCTTTTTCAGCCCATGTGGGAAAATGTAGTGTTTTTATTGGCTTAAGAAGTCAGGGTTGTTCCAAAGTGGGGTGAAGTTAGATGGGGCAAGTGTGGAATTTGGTGATTTGGTGAAATTTTCCACCAGGATCAGAGTAGAGGCTATGGTTATAGCATTAAATCATTGTATGTAGTTTCATTGATTTTGGTGAGAAATGGGATGTCAGTTATATTTAGTTCTTTGCATAATGATTGTTCTATTTCTAGCCATGTAATATCAGATTGGTGGGGCGGGTCCATTTGTGAATGTATTAAAAATGTATAACTTTTGGTTGAGCTTTGTTCTTTTGTAATGTACTGAGTGATCGGTTTAATTGGTGTTTTATTTTTCTAATAGAAGTGAGTGATAATGGAGTCTAGTGATTTGAACCAGGTGAGTGTGGGGTGGGTTGGGATAATTGAGTATAAATAGTTTATTTTTTGGTAAAATTTGTTACCTTTATTGCTGCTTTCCTGCCAATTATGGAGAGGGGAAGGTTGAGCCATCAAAGTAAGTCTTCTTCTATTGTCTTGAGCAGTGGTGTGAAGTTGAGTGTTATCAATTCTGACAGCCTGGAGGAAATCTTGATGCCTATGTAAGTGTACTCCCGTAAATCAATACGGGAGTAGGTTTGGTGGACATTGGAGTAAAAAGTATATGAAAAACAGCTGCAGTACATCCAGAACGCTGCTGCTCGGGTCCTGACTAGAACCAGGAAGTACGATCACACATTAGTCCTGTGCTCAGGTCTCTGCACTGCCCCCTGTGGCTCAGAGAAGAGACTTCAAAGCAGCTCTGATTGTACACAAGTCTCTCCATGGCCTAGCACCTAAGTACATCTCGGACATGTTAGTGCCATATGAACCATCTCGGACTCTGAGGACCTCAGGGACCGGCCTCCTGCTGGTGCCCAGAGTCGGGACTAAACATGGGGAATGTGCGTTTCAGTTTTATGCAGCTAAAATCTGGAACAGTCTTCCTGAGGATGTGAGACAGGTTCTACTCTGGCAATGTTCAAATCTAAGCTAAAAAACTGTTTTGTTTGGCTGTGCATATGACTGAAATGCTTTTCTTTGCACTCTTCTCTTTTATTTCTTGAACTATTGAAAATTGCACTTTTAAATTAAGATTTTGTGATTTCTGCCATGTCTTTGTGATTTTAATGCATTTTTTCCTGTTGTGTGAAGCACTTTGAATTGCCTTGTGTACGAATTGTGCTCTACAAATAAACTTGCCTTGCCTTGCCTACTCTGTCAAGTGAATGTTGTTGCCTCCAACCAACGCCAAGGCCAAAATCACTCATAAAACTGTTTCATTGTTTTGGAGGATTGACAGAATTTGTTTGTATGTTTTTGACCGGTCTAGTGATGGAGTGATAACAGTGTTAAAATCTCCCCTTGTAATTATAGGGGAGTTGGAAAGGTCTGAGAGGAGAAGAAGTTTGAAAAAAAAGGAGGGGTCATCAGAGTTTTGGACCATAGATGTTGCCAATTTGAATATTGTTTATTGACATGTTAATGATCATGAAACGGCCTTCAGGATCTGAAATGGTTTTTATGGTGGCTAAATTTAATTGTATTGTTTATTAAGATGCACACTCCTTTGTTTTGAGTTATAGTAGGAGGAAAAACAGTGGTTAAAATGTTTAGTTTTTAAAGTGTTTTGGGTTGATTGTGAGAGGTGGGTTTGAGGTAATTTTTGTACTTAGAGAGAGAGAGCAAAGGTGTAATGTATATCAAGAGAGAGAGAGCAAAGGTGTAATGTATATCAAGAGAGAGAGAGCAAAGGTGTAATGTATATCAAGAGAGAGAGAGCAAAGTAATGTATTATCAAGAGAGAGAGAGCAAAGGTGTAATGTATATCACAAGAGAGAGAGAGAGCAAAGTGTAATGTATATCAAGAGAGAGAGAGCAAAGGTAATGTAGGTGTATGTATATCAAGAGAGAGAGAGCAAAGGTGTAATGTATATCAAGAGAGAGAGAGCAAAGGTAATGTATATCAAGAGAGAGAGAGGCAAAGGTGAATGTATATCCAAGAGAGAGAGAATAGCAAAGTGTAATGTATATCAAGAGAGAGAGAGAGCAAAGGTGTAATGTATATCAAAGAGAGAGAGAGCAAAGGTGTAATGTATATCAAGAGAGAGAGAGCAAAGTGTAATGTATATCAAGAGAGAGAGAGCAAAGGTGTAATGTATATCAAAGAGAGGAGAGAGCAAAGGTGTAATGTATATCAATGAGAGAGAGAGCAAAGGTGTAATGTATATCAAGAGAGAGAGAGCAAAAGGTGTAATGTATATCAAGAGAGAGAGAGCAAAGGTGTAATGTATATCAAGAGAGAGAGAGCAAAGGTGTAATGTATATCAAGAGAGAGAGAGCAAAGTGTAATGTATATCAAGAGAGAGAGAGAGCAAAGGTGTAATGTATATCAAGAGAGAGAGAGCAAAAGGTGTAATGGTATATCAAGAGAGAGAGAGCAAAGGTGTAAATGTATATCAAGAGAGAGAGAGCAAAGGTGTAATGTATATCAAGAGAGAGAGAGAGCAAAGGTGTAATGTATATCAAGAGAGAGAGAGCAAAGGTGTGTAATGTATATCAAGAGAGAGAGCAAAGGTGTAAGTATATTCAAAGAGAGAGAGCAAAGGTGAATGTATATCAAAGAGAGAGAGAGAGCAAAGGTGTAATGTATATCAAGAGAGAGAGAGCAAAGGTGTAATGTATATCAAGAGAGAGAGAGCAAAGAGCAAAAGGTGTAATGTATATCAGAGAGAGAAGAGCAAAGGTGTAATGTATATCAAGAGAGAGAGAGCAAAGGTGTAATGTATATCAAGAAGAGAGAGAGCAAATGTAATGTATATCAAGAGAGAGAGAGCAAAGGTGTAATGTATATCAAAGAGAGAGAGAGCAAAGGTGTAATGTATATCAAGAGAGAGAGAGAGCAAAGGTGTAATGTATATCAAGAGAGAGAGAGCAAAAGGTAATGTATATCAAGAGAGAGAGAGCAAAGGTGTAATGTATATCAGAGAGAGAGAGAGAAGCAAAGAGCAAAGGTGTAATGTATATCAAAGAGAGAGAGAGCAAAGGTGTAATGTATATCAAGAGAGAGAGGAGCAAAGGGTGTAATGTATATCAAAGAGAGAGAGCAAAAGGTGTAATGTATATCAAGAGAGAGAGAGCAAAAAGAAGTATATCAAGAGAGAGAGAGCAAAGGTGTAATGTATATCAGAGAGAGAGAGCAAAGTGTAATGTATATCAGAGAGAGAGAGCAAAGTGTAATGTATATCAAGAGAGAGAGCAAAGTTAATGTATATCAAGAGAGAGAGAGAGAGCAAAGGTGTAATGTATATCAAAGAGAGAGAGAGAGCAAAGGTGTAATGTATATCATCATTGGTGGTGTCTTTGTCGCTGAATAACTGTCCATCAATGTATAGTTTATCTACTGTCGGTGGATGATTCAATTGTCTCTCATACTGTGTGACTGTAGACCCAGGATGGTTTCTTAGTGGTTAC
>BJKM01000603.1:226213-327664 GCA_015082035.1 Chaenogobius annularis | reverse complement strand
GCCATGTGTTCCCCCTCCTGTTAGGGCGAAGCTGATCATGTAACAGGGCGTCCCTTATTCTTAATAAAAGAGGAAGGTGGATGGGGATGCTTCTTAGGAAGCAGAGGCAGATGGAACTGGTAGGATCCCTCTGCCCCTCCGTCCTCCTCCGGAGAAAACTATTTTGATTCCCTTGTCTTTCTTCTCTGTTTGTTTAATATGTGGGTTTGTGTAGATTTTAGGCCCATCATATTCTATTTAAATTCGTTCTGATAAAAGTATAGCCTATCGTGACAAAATATCGTCCCAGCCCTAATATTCTCTCTGACTAAACCCTAAAACTCACTGTAAAACAACATCTACATTTTAACAATACTAATTCAACTTTAAATAACATTGGCCTATAGAGTGTTTTATTCATGACATCCTTTGTGTTTGCATTGGTTTCATTTATTTGTTTATTGAGACAGGGACAGTGCACACTATTAACCTTCACAGAGATGAACCAGGTGTCCCTGAGAAGCTGATGTTAAATCCCACTGAGGGGAGGAGCCTACTCTATTTGTTTCAGCGGGAGGAGCCAAAGTAACATGATTTCAAGTGGGAGGAGCCTAGTCTACATGTTTTAGTGGGAGGAGCCTATTCCCAGTGTTTTGTTGTTGTAGTGTTACTTTTAATGGCGTTTGTCAGCCAACTGAAAAGATGCATTTACTGCCACCTACTGGAGTTGCTCGTCTTCAAAGTATGTTTTTATATTGAAAAAAAAAACAAGGAGAGAGAAAGAGTGAGAAGGAGGAGCCTATTCGAAGTGTTTTTAGTGGGAGGAACCTATTCTACATCTTTTAGTGGGCGGCCTACTCTACATGTTTTGGTGGGAGGAGCCTAGTCTACATATTTTAGTGGGAGGAGCCTACTCTACACAGGCACAGAACATGCAAACACCACCTGGGACTCGATCTTTGGACCTTCTCGCTGTGAGGCAAGAGCACCAATGCATTTTAACACAAAAATTTGGTGGAAAATGGTGAAACAAACTCATGATTAAAATAATAGTTTGAAAAAATGTTCTGAGCACAGAAGGTTGAAGCGATCTGAACTAACGAAGATAAAAGCTGACATTTGACTTGAATCCCTATGAAAAGGGTCTCTTCTGCCTCAGTGTGTTTGAGTGATGAAGACTTTGAATCATCTCGTCTCGTAGTGTGACATCCACCAATCTTACAAGACACTCGGCTTTAGGCAGTTTCCTTCTGATTGGCCCAGGACAAAACTGCAGCGTCTGGAGAATGTGCATGTTTTTTGCTTATCGTGATGAATCCTCAGAGAGCTGGAGCTCACTCACCTGAACGCTGCAGAAGGAGCAGAAAAAGCAGAGGAATCCTGGAGCGGACCATCTCTGCTCTGCATCAGTCATTATGAACAGACAAAGTCCTCTGAGTATAACATTTACTGTCTGCATTTGAAAGAAAAGAAACTTAATCATGATAAACTGAAGCAAACACGAGTGTGGTCAAACTCTGTAGAAGTGTTTCATTCTGCAGATCTTTATCGTCTGGAAACTTTGTCCGTTTGTGGCGATGACAGTTCTGACTGAGATACATTTGTGTTTGTTGTTTAGAGCTTTTTGTTTGTTGCAATCAACTTTGGTGCTGATTGTCTTTAAGCTTTTACACTTTTACAAACTCCAGACTGATTTATCACTTTTGGAAACTTGCGCATTTGTTTTACATTCATTCAGAGAAAAGTATGGCATATCGTGACAAAATATTGTCCCAGCAACAACAACAACAACAACAAAAGCTTTTCAGAAACATGTTTGCATCATTGACTGTCAAATAAAATCAGGTTTTCGCTGTTTATCGCACATCATTTGAATGCTCAGAGTCAGTCAACATTAGATGTTCCAGGTTTGTTGAATAAAGTTTGTGTTTCTCACAAACTTCTCCAGAGACACTTTTTGATGACATCAGAAGGTGAAAGTGCATCAGATCCAGATTGAGCCGATTTAGGGCTCAATCTGCTCGATCTAAACTCTTTAAAAGCCTCTGGACCAGGCGAGGCTTAACATGGTTTATTTCTTTCTTCAAATGTTTATAAACAAATAAACAAAACAGAATGTCCAGAAATAATGAAAATGAAAGCCGCAAGCGGCATCCAATGGCCCTCGCGGGCCGCCAGGCTTCGCACTCCGCACTCACGACTTGATAAAGATGGCGCTGACGCGCCCTCATTGTGTGTGAAAGACTGTGGAAATGCACACTTCGCGGCCTTACATATCCCACAGTGCACTGCGCGACACGGGTCAGATGTTTTTAAAACAGGCGGAGTGAAACAGCGCCCCCCGACAGCATAGGAAACATGTAAGTACAAGCACAAGTGTTGTCATAAAATAAGGACATAATGCTCCCAAAACTCTAAAAGAAGTTTGGTTTTAACTGTAAATTGCAGCAAATTTTAATGTGTTTTCTGTAACACATTACTAAAAAAGAGATCACTTAAGCTAATGAATTGGGAGTAAAAACGTTAAGTCTTAAATATGGTTCATGATGACTGCCATAAGTGAGACGTTGTGAACGTGACAAACAAGCTCTATTCTGATTCTAAAAGATATTTTCTCTCTCTTTATAAAGTGACTTAAATGCACATATTACCTTTCATGTTTTCCCTTGTCAATATAAAATCCCATTCTGAAATTAACAAGGCACATTTCATTTCACTTTTAGATCATTTTGACAGTTTTTACAGGAATATTGGTAATTATTATATTTTACAAGAGCTGAACATAATATTGTTTTAGACATAAGATTTGGGTGAGATGAATTTTAATCTCTTGGGCTCAAAGTCAGAATATGTTATCCTTGCTGCGTGCTCTTTTTAATAGTGTTAGCATAAGCAGCAAGCCTTGGTTGCTAGGTGACGAAGTGGCTTGTCCCATTTCGGCACGGCCTGTCTCTGGGCGCAGTTCGTTCCTGTAACGCTTCTGCTCGGTCGTGCTTGGTGCTTCTCTCTGTTTCTCACTTTGTGAATCAGCTTTGAGTAGCATTTTTACCACCATTTTTTGGACAATTGGATTGGATTATCTTCATCCGTTTGTCTGGATCTATTTGTTCAATCAGCTCATCGTTTTGGTACTTCTCTGTGAAGACAAGTTCCTCAACAAGTGCTTCATCTTCCTGCTTGAAGGTATGTGATTTTAATACTGAACTGAGTTCATTTGTTCTTAAATGTTGAGATTATGCCCCGTGTATGTGTTCAAACACGCAAAGTACCGGTCCGGATTTAGTCCTGATTCAGATCCTTAGTGGTCTGGGCCCCCAAGTCCAGTCCCGGTTTACTATTTCATGCTTTTTTAAATTTTATTTTATTTGATTGAGACTGCAGAGCTGCTTGTATTTTTGGTGCAGACTGTGTAGATTTTGTTTTACTCCTGGTCCAGACTTGGCCGAGTCCTTGGCCTGCGTGTGTGTGCGAGTCCTTGGCCTGCATGTGTGTGCGTGTGTGCGCTGTAAATGCGCTGTGCATGCGCTGTTCCATGTGCTCTGCATGGCCCACACGTCCCTAGGCCCGGACTTGGACTTAATCCAAATTCAGTCCCGGTTTACAATCAACCTGGCACTCCACTTCATCCTGCAGCATCTGGACTCCCCGGGAACCTACGCCAGGATCCCGTTTGTGGACTTCAGCTCTGCATTCAACACCATCCTCCCTGCTCTGCTCCAGGACAAGCTCAGCTCACGTGCCTGACTCCACTGCAGGTGGATCACTGACTTCCTGACGGATCGGAGGCAGTGCGTGCGGCTTGGGGAAGAATGTCTCAGACACTCGGACTATCAGCACAGGAGCTCCACAGGGCGCTGTACTTTCTCTTCTGCTCTTCTCCCTGTACACAAACTGCTGCACCTCCAGCCACGACTCCGTAAAAACTGATCAAGTTTGCGGATAACTCCACACTCATCGGGCTCATCTCGACGGGGATGAGTCTGTCTACAGGAGGGAGGTGGATCGGCTGATGTCCTGGTGCAGCGGCAACAACCTGGAGTTTAAATGCCCAGAAGACAGTGGAGATGATCGTGGACTTCGAAAGCCAACAGACCCCCTCGTCATGACAGAATCCCCATCACCACCGTGGACTCCTTCCGCTTCCTGGGCACCACCATCACCCAGACCTCAAGTGGGAGCCTCCATCAGCTCCTCATACAAGAAGGCCAGGCAGAGGATTGTACTTCCTGCGGCAGCTGAGGAAAGCCAAGCCAAGACTACCCAGGACCAGCTTCTTTTAAAATGGAAATTGTATGAACACTATGTGACGGAGCCAGTCCGTCAGAGGTTTGTAGTCGCCGTTTGTACAAGTGCGGAACCCGTTCATGCCGCGCACACACAGACCAACACACACTCGTTCATTCCCCGCCTTTTCCCCCCCTGTGTTCATTCATTCGCACACACACACGCTCATTCACATACTTCCCCGTACTCCTCTGACACTAATTCGCCAAGGGTGCACACTTTTGCGCGTGTTAGAAATAATTCTTATAATCATACACGCCAGCTCTTACTCCATGTCGATTTGGCAGCCTCGCTCCTTCCGATGCGGCGCGTTGGACCGAAACCGAGCCAGTACTTCCTGGTAGGGTTAAATAGGCGCTGTTTCGCGCCGTTGGTGCTGACCATGTGACATGCATGATGCAACCAGAGTTTTACGCCTTTCTTTTGGTGTTATTTTGAACAATGATTATGTAATTAACGAGCTCTTGCGTCGTAGGAAGGTTGCCACACACATTTGTTATACATTTATTTGGGTTTTTCATTATCGTTTGTATTTTGCTCAGTGGGAGGGGCAAGTGAACAACATAAAGGGAGCCGCTTTAGGCCTGGGAGTCAGTCGGGCACCGGTTTACAGTTGCAGGTAACAAGGTGCTGAGGGAGAGAAAGAGTTGATAGGTAAAAGTTAAAGCTGAACTTTACGTTTGAACCTGTAAACGCTGTATATATGTATTTTGGACACTGCTCTTTTTCATTGTAAATATTTTCACCAAACTTGTTGCACTTGAGATTGCACAATAATAGCACCTGAGCATCTGGAAATTCGACTTATATTTTGAAGAGAGTCCCGCCACACACTACATTGAAGGAGGTGAAGTCATGGACAATAATCCTTTATTTACCAAGTGTACAACACATGCCACTGCTGGAAAGGTCTATAATGTGAGGATGAACGAACCCTAATGTCCTTCAAATGTCTGAAACCTGTGATTCTGAGGAAAAGCTGCAGCTCTCTGTGCTTTGATTTGACTTAAGATGAAAACATGCACTCTGCTGCGCCCCTGTTGCCATTATTCCTAAAGTGTGTTATTACTTTGTAACAAAATAACATGTTTTGTCAAAGGACTGTCTCTGTTTGTGACGGTGGAACAACACAACAACAGACAAACTAAAGAGCTCGATAAAGTGGACGATCCGTCTTTCCTGTTTGGATTCGCCCCGCAGCGTTCAGGTCCTGCCGTAACGTCCTGGGGGCGTGGACTGCTCCCTGGCGTCTCCCGACCGCGGCAGGTTCAAACTGAGCTCTGAACGTCTGAAACACAAGAAGAAGAAGCCGCTGCTGTCACCATGGAGACGAGTGACGGAGGTGGCGTCCAAAGTCCCGCTCTGGTGCAACGTGAGCGACCGACTCAGCGGGCAAACGTGGCCCTTCGACTTCAGGGGGGAAAGGTAACGTCTGCTCAGAAGAAGGTTACACAGTGAAGCTTTAATCCGAAACAGACCCTCCTCCAGCAAAGTTACACAGTGAAGCTTTAATCCGAAACAGACCCTCCTCCAGCAAAGTTACACAGTGAAGCTTTAATCTGAAACAGACCCTTCTCCAGCAAAGTTACACAGTGAAGCTTTAATCCGAAACAGACCCTTCTCCAGCAAAGTTACACAGTGAAGCTTTAATCCGAAACAGACCTTCCTCCAGCAAAGTTACACAGTGAAGCTTTAATCCGAAACAGACCTTCCTCCAGCAAAGTTACACAGTGAAGCCTTAATCCGAAACAGACCCTCCTCCAGCAAAGTTACACAGTGAAGCTTTAATCCAAATGCAGTTTCGTGTCACTGAATATTTTACACAAAAACATTCTATTGTGTTTATTGTGTTTTGTTCATATTCAGAACTGGAACTAAACCAGGACTAAACCGGGACTAAACCTGGTCTGAACCAGGACTGAACCAGGACTGATCTGGGACTGAACCGGGTCTAAAGCAGGTCTGAACCGGGTCTGAACCAGGACTAAACCAGGACTGATCTGGGACTGAACCAGGTCTAAATCAGGTCTAAAGCGGGTCTAAAGCGGGTCTAAAGCAGGTCTAAAGCAGGTCTAAAGCAGGTCTAAACCAGCACTGATCCGGGACTGAACCAGGTCTAAATCAATTCTAAACTGGGATTAAACTGGGATTAAACTGAGATTAAACTGGGATTAAACTGGGATTAAACTGGGATTAAACTGGGTCTGAAGCGGGTCTGAAGCGGGTCTGAAGCGGGTCTGAAGCGGGTCTAAAGCGGGTCTGTTTGACAGTGTTTCTCCAGTGTAATAGGTTCGTATTCCTCACATTGACTTCTTCAATCGTTATCTCATGTTGTGTTTTCTTTTCAGAATCCGTCACATTGAGTCCTTTTCTGACGGCGACACAAACGGAGAAACCCACGTTTGTTCAGTCTTCAGCTTCACACCAGGCTCGAGTTGATAATGACACTCACATTGTGCTTTTGGAATCATTTCAAAACAAATCATTTTCTCTTCACTGTTTCCTTCATCTCGGAGGTCGTTCTTTCTGGGCTGCTTCTTCTCACTTATTAATGTCAAAAAGATTAAATAATGAACTATTTTATGTCACATGAGGGTTTGATTTCATGCTCATCATTTACTCTGAGCAATACTGAACTGTGAAGGTTTATGTTTTCAGTACATTTTTTGTGTGATTATAGTTTGTTGAAACGTTGAAGGAAAGTCACATGTTCTGTTCTTATACATTTAATGATGTATTCATGTATTCATAAACATCAGTAAAACTAATTGTGAGGACATGTGACCATGGAACTGTGAGGACGTGCGACCCTGGAACTGTGAGGACGTGCGACCCTGGAACTGTGAGGACGTGCGACCCTGGAACTGTGAAGTCTAAAGAATAAAGTCTGAAGTACGCCATAAAAAACCACCAAAGAAGAAGTCAGACTTGGACAGAACCTGCTAGTTTTATGTGAAGAGAAGCATTAGACGAAAGACGCAGCTTCTTCAGTGAGTTTCACACTTTTATTATAACGTGTTGTATGTTTGTAAGACTAGAAGTAACCCTAGAGTACTCTAACGTGTTACTTTTCTAACAGTAGCGCAGTGACGTAACACGTTAGTTTTCCAGGGCAGTAACGAGGTAACGTAACGAGTAACCCTACCCAGCATTGTTCCTGTTTAGTCCCAATTTCGATATGGTGAATTTTAAATGGTTTTTCTTTATTTTGTAGCAATATTAGAACAAACTTTACTGAGCAGATTTTAGATTTCTTATTTAGTTTTTTAGTAAACTAAATACGTTTTTGAGTAAACTAAATAAGTTTACTCAAAAACATATCAAAGCGTTAATAAATCAGGCTTGGAATTAGATCGGAACAAATCCTTCTGTACGTTTCGTCCAAATGTTGCTGTAGAAGACTGTAAAGTTTGGTGTGTGTGGGAGCTACTGACAGTGGTGATCGTTATGTCTCAGTTGGAGAAAACTGCATTTGGAGTTACAATGTGTGGATTAAATCAAATAGATCCTGGGTAAATAAAGGTCAATAACAAAAGGAATAAAAGTAGCAGCAGTGGTGCCAAAACATTATATCAAATGTGTTTATAATGTGTTTTTCAGGACTCACAGAGTAAACAAATGAAAGATTAAAAGCAGTCGTTGTTGCAGCTTCAGTGGTGGTGTGAAAGGTGTGACAGGTTTAAATAGTTTCTTAATGCATGCCCTTTTGATTGAATATATGTTTTTATTATTGATCAGTGTTTTATGTTGAACCTTAATACGAAGATAAGTTCCTATGTTACTGAATTTTGTCCATTGACAATGGCAATGGACACTTCTGATTTTGATAACGATTCTGACAAATATTTTCACTCATTTTTTCACTTGCGTATGAGGTCAGAAAGAGAAGCGAAGTGGAAACACAAAGAGGAAGAGACAGTTCTGAGTAACAGAAAGAGACGTTTGAAGAAACATGGCTGTGAAGAGTGTTTTTCTCCTGTTCTGTTTCTCTCTGCTTCAGTTCAGAGGTAAGCTGCTGTTTCTGAAACACACTCCGTTATCAGATCAGATCAAGTGTTCACAGAGTTTGTGAGAGCAAATGGCATTCGCCAACAGAAAGTTCCAGACTGTAAAACAGGAAGTATTTAGAGGCTGCAAATAACACGGCTTTAGATTGAGGCAAAACCTTTCATTTTTAGGTTTTGGCTCAGTTTGCTCTCGTAACATGCTACATTCACTGGGAAATAAAGAACGAGTCCAAAAACACAGATCTTTGAGTGTTTCACTGGATCAAGTCCCATAAAGGCCGTTTTCTCAACATGATTGTCCTCACGCTTCAACCCAAACATCTCCAAATAAACACAATCTACAAACGCCACATTTTTCTGTCATGAACTTAACAATGTTTGGAGTGAAACAGAATGTATTGTTAAATTCCTCGTCTGGTTTAGAAGAAGTTTTAAGTGAAATAAATGTGATGGAATTACAGAAGATCAAGTTTTTATGTTACACCTGCTCTGAACCATTATTCAGATATTAACCAGAAATACATGCAATTTTGGGACTATGAAAACATGACTGAAATTATGATAAACTGCATATGTTTATGTCCTAATATTTCTACTTCAAACCTCTCAGTGTAAGTTTATTTGATTCAGCTGCAGTGTCTTACTGTGACTCTTCATTTGGTCAAATCTAATGATTGAAGTACAATTTCAAACATGCTGTGGTGTTGAAACTGAACATTTCACATGAAAATATCAAACTTCTCTTCTTCTTCTTTCTGTTGTTGCAGGAGTCTGTTCAGATCACATCCATCTTCTCCACAGACCTGGAGAAGACGTCACTCTGCTCTGTGACGCAGTCAAACATGAAGGTCCAAAGTGCTCCCCCACAGTGGAATGGAGACATGAGTGGACACATATCCTAAATTACTATTTGTTGTTTGGGAAGGCCAGATTCGGACCAGTTCCAGGTCTTCCAGACTGACTCTGAACTCAGACTGTTCTCTCTCAGTTCAGAACATCACTGAAGGAGATTATGGGATGTACATCTGTTGTGGTGTGGAACACTCAGAATAATAAATATGACTCACTCACATACTTTTCCCTGAGCGTCCTCTCAGGTAAGGCGTGTTTTAAACCTTCACATTTGAACTCCTTTCTGCTCCTTAACTCTACTCAAAGTATATTCTTATATTCTAGTTAGTTGCTTAGATTAGGTATAAGTATATTGTTCATATTATTTTCGTTCATGTTTTTGTAAACGACAGTGGACATGTCTCCACTGTGCGACAGTTAAAGCTTCTGTTTATTTCATCTGAGCAGCAGATATAAAGCTCATACATCATGTGTTTACAATTCAGGCTTTTTTACAGTTCAAAATGTATGAAGTGAAGTACACAGCAGTGGCACCACCTCATGACATCACAGGGTGGAGCAGAGTGATATTCTGAGAGTCTAGAGTACTTCAATAAGATTGAATGAATAAATGTATTTACAAATTGCATGTAGTTCAATTACAAGTCAGAGAGAAAAAGAATAATTCCATCAATACTGTTGAAAATATGTCAAAAGGGGGACGTGAAAACGTATGAATCCCACCGCTTTCTCCAAGTCCCAATATTCAAGTATCATCCAGTTTCTTTTCAGACTAAAGTCCAGTGTCAGTGTTCTCTGGATTCCCCAGGATTGATCTCTTGCCATGACCTTATCCATAAACTTCAGAAGTTCCATTCTCTTCATAACCATTCTGATCACATTGAAACGTCCCACTCAGATCTGAATCCTTTCATTTTCGTCCGTGTGATGTTCAAACTGCAGCGTTACACAATGTCCCGTCAGTACAAAGTGCTTCATGTCTGGACACTCCCTAAGCTCTTCTTTCAGCTCCTGACATAAAACCAATACACACACAGTTTGACTTGTAGTGTTTCCTCTAGCATGTCCAAACTATGGCCCAGGGGCCAAATGCGGCCCTCAGACCAATTTTGCTTGGCCCTCAGGCTTTCCTGCTGAATCGGCCCAAATAACAAAACGAGTACTTTTTACTGTAAATGTGTTATTATATGTTATGATAGTTGAATTTCATAAAACACAGACCTAAATAATCGTTCCAAGCCCTTGTTAAAGGTCTAGAAGCTTTTTTAATTCTTAGAAACAAATCTGTGTAATCCCTCATTCGTCCAGGAGAGTTCCATTGTAGAAGAATATTCAGTTGTATCATCTGGACTCATCATCTCCTTCAACCCTCATCCAAGAGTTATTCTCAATCTGCGGATCGAGTCTGGGAACTCGGATATTTATCCTACTCTTTCAAACCTTGTGAAAGAGGAGTTAAAGGTGCTGCCCGACACCACATTTACTGCATGTCCCCCCCCTCTCTCTCTTCCAGAGTCCAGATGAAACAACTGAAGCTTTTTCTTCTACATTTTTGAATGATTTACTTCATTGTCATGTCCCTCCGCTCTGTGCAGGGTCAATCAGTGAAAAAGGTTTGGACACCACTGCTCTAAGGTTAAAACCCACTTTCCACAAACGTGACTGTTTTGTTTAAGTTGAGCTTGTTCCTGTTTAACCACATTTGCGTCTTATGATTATATCCTATCTATGAATGTCAATATCCCACTTTTCCACAGGTGCCTCAGACCACCGGCCTCCTTTTGTATTTACAAAATTAAAACACCATTTTCTTTTCCTTTCAGTGTCTCCAGTTCAACCCAGCTTCAGCCAAACCTCTGGAGACATCACATTACAGTGCAAGATGTGGAGATATCATTCACTTCCCAATTGTGAACAAGACAGTTTTCTCTGGTTGGACACAAATGGGACGGTCCTGTCTGGAGATGGTGCGACTCAGAAGAACTGTGAGTCCAACCTGACAGTGGAGCTCCAGAGTCCAGAGCCCAGAACCTTCACCTGTCAGTACCAGGAGGACGGGAGAGTCCTGGTGTCTGCAGAGTACAGCCTGAGCGGGAAACCCGGGTGAGAGAGAACTATTCATCTCTATATTCAGTCATATAGAATATATAAATACATATACATATATAATCACTCTCACGTTGATATATTTAGTATTTGCGGTAAGACTGTCGTTAGGTCAGTTGATACGCAGCGAAAATGCCGAGCGTCGTCTTTCAGAGGTGGAGCGGTGCCCCAAGGGTCAATCCTCTGACCGCTTCTGTTCAACCTCTACATGCTACTATTCCCCAGAAGCCTTCTTATAGCAGCCTAACGCCTCAGCCACCGCTCGACTCTGTTCTCTCCACAGACGGACAGACCCAGCCCATTCTAACCAGATTAGTGTTCTCGGTCTGGAATGAGCAGTTTCCTCAGAGCGTTGACGATTCCAGGGTCCTGTGAGCAGAGGATCCCCCAACTCATGTCTGCTCCGCGGTGCGCGCAAGCTGCTGTTGTGTTACTTTAAATGGCGGTTTGCAGCCACCTGGAAAGGTGCATTTACCGCCCCCTACTGGAGTTGTACGTCTTCCAAGTATGTGTTTTACGCTATACTGTAAAAAAGGAGAGAAAGAGCCAGCGATTGGCTGGATCCTCTGAACGCCATCTCCATTGCACGCGCCTTCAAGCGGACCTCCACCTCCAGGGCGTGTACCTGTCGCCGCCGTCAACACTTGTGTACTCAGCGGTCTCTTTTGATCTCCACCTCGCTTGCCTTCTGTTCCCCATAAGAATAATAAGACCCTGTGTTTTTCAGAGGAAACCTCGGCTGATTGGACCACAGCAGCGCCTTGTGGAAACTGTGACCAATCAGGACCTAAAGGTTCTCACAGTTTCATAAAAAACTCACACTCAACTAAAGGTGCACTGGGAACTTTTCCGATGGGTGCTCTGCCACCGGCTTGTCTCATGTTACTGCTTTGCCTGGAATGTCCCACATTAGGTCATTAAACAGCCTTGCATTTCATCAATTCCAGTTTTTGTGGCCTCTCCACAGATATGACTTGTAACTTACCTTCTTGTCTCCATGGAGATAGACAAGTTTAATAATGAAGTGGAAATCAGTAACAGACAAACAGAAACATCTCCATAGAGACAGGCATGTGACGGACCCCCACCAGGAAACTCCCGTAGTGCACCTTTAATCCCCCAAATAGCATCAGTCCCATTCAAAGTAGTTTTAGTCACAGCTTTAAAGGAACTTGGTTTAGTCCTGATGTGTTTTCAGGCTGGTGGTGGTTCCTGGTGCTGAAGACTCTGGGCTGGACTGCCCTGATCTGCACCACTGTGGTGGTCTCCATCTGCACCAGAGACAAGAGTAAGAGACTACTACTGCTACTACTACTGCTACTGCTACTACTACTACTACTACTACTACTACTACTACTACTACTACTACTGCTACTACTACTACTGCTGCTACTACTACTACTACTACTGCTACTACTACTACTACTACTACTACTACTACTGCTACTACTGCTACTGCTACTACTGCTACTACTACTACTACTACTAGTGGCCACTGCGCCTTCACACTGCACTGATGAAAGCAGTTGTTTCTGAGACAAAGTGTGGATACTGTTAGACCAATCACAGTGCTCCTTGGACTGTGGACCCCAAAAGCCGTGGGACCCGCCGAGCCCACAGAGCCGCTCCGTCCCCTAGCAACCAAGACTCGCTGCTTATGCTAACGCCATGCAATCTAAGCACATGGACGTATTAAAAAGAGCAGCAAGGATCAAATATTCAGTGACTTTGAGCCCAAGAGATTAAAGTTCATCTCACCCAAATCTTTTGTCTAAGCAGCAAAATTATGTTCAGCTCTTGTAAAATATAATAATTACCAATGTTCCTGTGAAAACTGTCAAAATGATCTCGAAGTGAAATGAAATGTGCCTTGTTCATTTCAGAATGGGATTTTATATTGACAAGGGAAAACATGAGATCATATGTGCATTTAAGTCCCTTTATAAAGAGAGAGATCTGTGTTTCTGGAGGAAATGTATTTTAATGATCAGAACAGAGCTTGTTTGTCATGTTCTCACTTATGGCAGTCATCATGAACCATAATTAAGACTAAACGTTTTTACTCCCGATTCATTAGCTTAAGTCGTTGCTTTTATGTGAATGTGTGACAGAAAACACTTTAAAATTAGCTGCAATTTACAGTTAAAACAAACTTCTTTTACAGTTTTGGGAGCGTCCTGCCCTTATCTCCATGACAACACTCGCGCGTGTACTTACATGTTTCCGCTGTCGGGGGGCGCTGTTTTCGCTCCGCCTGTTTTAAAAGCCTCTGACTAGCGCCGCGCAGTGCATTATGGGATATACAAGGCCGCGAAGTGTGCATTTTCACGGCCTTCGTTCACGGCCAATCTCCATGGAAACGCAGGTGTAACGGGTGCGAACTTTCGTCACGCCGTATGCGTAAGACAGGCACGTCTTACACGTCTTCACATTCAGAGGAACACTGGCCCCCTGTAAATGAGAACAGACGTGAGATGCTGCGCACATGTTAAGCTAACAGAAATGTAGCTGTCCAAATAATATAGATAAAACTTTACATTAGCACATTAGCATTAACAACTTGCACGAAACATCTTCCATCACACGTGAAGATGTTGTCCACTCAACATGTGTGTGTGTTTGTTGGATACAGAGTGTTCATTTAGTCAAAGGTATTATTTTTCCACGGAGCAAAACTCATCCTCTGCAGACCGCGACACGGCACTGAGAGGGGAAGTGAAGCTACGGAAATAAAACACCCGGGAGTAGCGTGCACTTCCTGTCTTTCAAAATAAAAGGCCAAACTGATAAGATTCACATTTTATCTACTCAAAACTTAAATTCACACAGGAAATGAAACCAAATAGTAATAAGTGCATTTTTTACTCTTACACAGAACATTTCTCGGCCGCATGTGGGCCACATGAAATGGCCGGCCTTGACGCGCAGGAAGTGACGCAACCGTCTTCAAATGTGGCCTTCAGAGCGTGCGGACCAGGGATTGAGACGCAGCCACAGCCCAGTTTACCAGCTCCACTTGAAATGTGGTTCTGGACTGACTTTAGCTGTTCAGTCCCACTTTGAGTCTTCTGACCTGCTTATACCTGCTACTCTGCAACATTCAAACTAGTGAAAGTTCTAAATGTTAATACTATCATTTAGTTCCAGTTCATTTTATTGTTGCTTTGAGTCTTTTTCTTATGTTGTCTACAAACTCACAGACAGAATCAAGTTAACGTCACTCTCACTCAACACTTTTTCTTTGTTGGTGCGACTTCTTGTTTGAACTATTGCAGATTAAAGAAGACTCGGTGACTTACTCCGACCACAGCGCCATCTACAGCCAAGTCAACAGCACTGCACGGGACGCTTTCACGTGATGTCGAAAACTCAAAAGGAGTTCTACGTAAACTCGTGAAACACACACGCGACAGAAACAATAACCTGCGTTTGTAGTTTAAGTCAAGCAAATGTTTTATCTTTATGATCTTTGCTGGGAAGATTCATTGTGAAAGACTTATGTGAGACGTGTTGCTAATTGCTAAATTGCTAAAACATCAATCGTTTGTTTGTGCAAAGTGGTACTGCTGATAGCTTCATGGATTCTAATTAAAGATGAACTTGGCCTGAAGATGTTTTATTTGAGAACCATCAGTGTGTAAAATAAACTGAAATAAACTCCCATTTTTTCCATTTTTTCCATTTTTTCTCCCTTTCATTTAGAACAGAATAAACAATGACATTTCAAATGGAAATGAGGATGACTCAAATGAGACAAATGCAAAGGACACGACTTTATAACATGGTTTGAAGTCACAAATGCAGCTCAGCAGAGAGAAGAAGAGGAACATTTAGGTGTTAAAATAGGTGTCAAACCGACGTGGGCGCGGCAGAATGAGGTTAGAACAAAACAGCACAAAAAGAGGAAGAGAACCGGACACAAACGTTCAGAAGACTCAGATGAAGCGGACCAAACTAAACATGATCTCAACGTACTCTTATTTCTTGGTTTTAGCCTTTGTGCATCAGTCTGAAGGTAAGACTTTGTTTTTGTTCCAGTTTCGATGGTTTTATTCAAGAGAAACAGCAAAAGTATTTTAAAATCTGGTCAGAGATGGTAGAGAAGCCAGCAGCCGCACTTAAGGCAGAGCAGGTGACTTTATACCCAAGAAATACATGTTTGTTTGAATCATTTTATTGCATTAAAAGTGTATAAAAGCTGTGTCTTTTGTGGGAAGAGGAACCAAAACTTTGACTCAAGAATTCTGTTCCACTGTACAATATATTACTGAAGGAGCAGGAAAAGTATGAAGCCTGAAAACTTGACTTGACTCAACTAAATGTAACTGGCCCATCTCTGTATCTGATGTGGATTTGGGAAAACTAATGTTTGCGACAAAAACAATCAAAAGTTCCGCTCTAGTTCTTATAAAATGTGCAATGAATCTAAAAGAAAAGATCTTGTTTATGGGATGATTTGGTTCATCGCTTGAGATTGTGAAGGACAGAATATATATGAACTCAAACAGTAATAATAATATGAATAAAATAAGTGACTTCTGTTCAAACTGCGCTCCAGGTTTACTCCGAGGAAAGCTAAAGAGCTTTTTATTTGTGTAGGTCACATGACGACTCGAATACTAACGGTGAAGAACTGTTCATTGAGATGTTTCTTCTGTAAATAATGTGATATTGTGACATTCCTCGTGACTTTTGAAAACCACTGGCCTGATTAGATCCAGAGTAAATCAACACAGTCAAGTTCAATTCACCTTGTTTGTTTTGTAGGAGTCAAAGCAGAATCATCTTATTTCTTCAGAGCTGGTGAAGACGTCACTTTGCCCTGTCCAAAGGCAGCGAGTCGTGGTCCAGAATGTTCTTATGTCGACTGGTTTTACTACAACAGAGAAGGTTCACATGCTGTAGACAGAGTAAGAAGAGGAAGTGTTGTAAAGTCGAGTCGAGGCTCCTCCAGAGTGAGTTTGGCCCCAAACTGTTTTCTGAACATTCACAACGTCACTGAAGAAGACGCAGGGAGATACGTCTGCCGTCTGTCTGAGCAGAGCACTCATGGGACACAATAGTTTCCCTGGAGACCATCAAGGGTGAGTCACATGTCTCCATTTGGAAAACGTATCAAACAAACTTGATTTAAAAGTGGGAGTGGAATCATATTTTATTGCAGTCTTATTGAACATATTGCCATACGATGGTGTTGGACTTTGTGTTGGCGCCACTGCGGCGTCGTGGGCACAAGCCCCGCCCTCTCCCTCCCCCTTTCACACTGTCCAATCAAATAAAGCCAGAAAAAGAGGAAAAGAAAGAAAATACTGTCATACAAAGAATAAAATGGCACGTACTGTTTTTTTCTTTCTTCTGTCAGTGGGCTTCGTGGAAATGAACAATCCAAACACAATATTCATTGATCTTTTCTCAAACTGATCACTTTACATCAAATCAAAGGTTTCTTCACAAACCAATGAATGCTGAAGCCGATCTCCAGATTCAGGTCAATGTGATGTCGTCGATGTGTTTGTTTCCAGCCCAAACCCTTCTGAAGATCCAAACGTTTGGGCTCATGCGAACAGGACTGGCTCCAGAGTCCGAACATCTTTCTGAACTAGTCGAGTTGCTCAGTGATGATCCAAAGCAGAACTCTGCCTCTGCTAATGTAGAACTCTGTGATTTTAAAGCTCCACAGTCTTCAGAAGGGCTCGCCTTGTGCAGAACGTACTCATGAGTTCACAAACGCACCAGAACCCGTCTTGATCCGCTCACACTCATACATACATTTGTGCCGGATCTAGGGCTGAATCGGACCAATCACAGGGAAGAATTGTTATTTTACTGAGCAACAATCAAAGGTTTTCTGGAGCTAAAGCTCTTGACGTTGCATTATTCGTTCTCTCCAGACTTGGTGATGTAAACTAACTGGACCGACCTTTTCACTCATGTCAATGATCAAACATTTGGGAATGTTCCTTTGGTGTATTTGCCTGTGCACATTCTGCTGCTAAAGCCATATTACTGTGTTCAGATTCATATTTCCTGATTGTGAACATGTTTTCTCTTTCAGTCTCTCGAGCTTCAGACCCTGATGTTTCACGCTTCACAGTCCAGTGCTCCGTCTCCAAGTACAGGAGGCAGGTGTCGGGATGGGAGAATCGTCTGGTCGGATCATAAGAGAAAAATAACAACCAAATGTCACACAAAACAACTGTGAGTCCTTTTTAATGGTGGAGCGTCACCGCATCAGAACCTTCACCTGTCAGTATCTCGATGAAGACAATAAAGTGTTGATCTCAGCCGACTTCACTCCAGGTGAGACTCAAACCTCCGATATGTGACGTCTTTAATGAGGTCATTCCACACCGTTGATTGCATTTAGAAGTTTGCTGAATGTAATTTCCTGTGTGTCTGAACCCAAGAAAAGCAGCCCCCCTGAAAGCCTGGAGAACAAGCCCCTCCTACTCTCAATTTGAATGTTGTCAATCATTTCTTGGCTGTTTCTGTTCACTGAAACAATCTGCCACTGATTTGATGTTCACTGCTCTCTCTAAAGCCAAAGACATTCTCCAAAGATCTCGTTCACAACCACGTCTAGAGAACTTCTCACACTGATTTGGAAGGTTCAGTCACGACACAGAGAAATGTGAGGTGAAAACAGACAAATCGCGTGCAAGGCGGTGCTTCTGGTTCTGGGGGACAATACACATGACTCCAATGGAAGGAGAAAGAGTGTGTGATGCTAAAGCTGTGCCAGACAACTTTTAAAGACGTCCAAAGTCAGGCTCAGAACTTCTTCAGTTGGTAGTTCCAGTATTCTGGAACAGTGCATGGGAAAAAAGAGGTTTTATGGTCGACACTACATTATAACACAGTTTAAAGTAACAAATGCAGCTCAGCCGACAGAATGAGAGGAACATTTAGGTGTTCAAAATGTACCATACACTTTTTTGGGTCATGTGCTCGTGTCAAAGCGTGACAGAAGGAGTTAGAATCAAATTCAAGACTGTCGTTGAACTATTGTCTAATGCTAAACTAACATTAGTATTAGATTTTTTTAAAAAGTACTCAAATTACAGAGAACCCTTTAAATAGCTGTGCAGAGTTTTTAGCATGTAGCATGCTAGTTAGCATGCAAGTTAGCATAGCAATATAACATTCAAATCGAAAGTTATGATATAAAAACAATATGGTAACGAACATGTTAGCATTTAGCCATTAGCATTGTTGCTAATGTCAAAGGTCATTAAATGACTGCATAAATCAAAGTCCCTGGTTTAGTTGGTAGTGTTTGCCCACATGTACACGTGACATGACAACGTTCCAAATAACAGAACGGTCTGGTCCCACAAGAATATACATTTCTTAATAACATGTAAGACAGGAGTAAATGTGGGAAACACAACGTTTTAAGGAGACTGACCGACAAACTGCTGTCCTCTGGCTTCTGTCCCACACAACTGAGAGACTCTTATTTACAGAGGAAAAGAAGGATTTGAACTGATGCGAAGTTCTCCCACTTATTATGGAGGGTCTGAAATATTCATCGGAGGTGCATTTCCACTGTGAGTGACAAATATTTAAATATTTACTTTCCAAACTATACTACACTAGTAAAAAGCCTGTGATTGGTCAGCTGGAGTTGAGCGAGGTGATGTCATGTAGCATAGATAAAACGGATTGGATTAGTCCTGGTTTTTACCCTGGTTTACATAAAGCAGGTGTTTTAAGTAGTTTGTTTACAAAGTCATCTCCACGCAGTTCCACTTGCGCCACCTGCTGTTTTAGAATTGTATTGCGTTGCAGTATTTCTTGCTGCAGTGGGAAAGAGCATTTCCACAAGGGAAGCGCGAGGACACGTTTGAAGACATGGGGAGACAAGTTGTCTCCCTGACTCAGTGATAGGGGAGGGATTGGTGAGAAAGAGCCTTAAGGTCTTCTGATAGAGATTACCGCTGACATGAGTGTCGCCTTCCTACTCCGACTGTGCGTCACCATTCCTTGTCTCTGATTGGTCAGTGTTGCCTTCTTATCTTAGATCTGGACCTGATACAGAGCAGAATAGTCTTTCAGGCCATGGGTTTTACCTGCAGAGAACGTTTCACTATAATTCAACCAGAGTTAAGCCTAAAGTTGTTACCTAACTTGCCCTCTAACACCCAGCTTTGCAGTTCAGGGCCCAGGTCTGAACAAACCATCATTTTCACCGCAGCTGGTTGCGACTGCGTTTCAATGGGTTTCACTTCCTCTTTCACTGCTCTTGTCGTCTGTCATCACTTCTTTTCTTTATTCTTAGCGCTGATGTAACTTCCCTTCCGAGCACCACTCACCAGCCACACTCTACGTCACATATTACAATGTGCTCACATAAGCTGATAAATAGTTTATCATTTCCAGTTTGAATCACCTTCATGGTTAATTCTGCCGTTTTAAAGAAAACCCTGCAGCTTTTCTCGAGGAGGGTTTGTTTGAGGGTTTCCAGCGTGTTCTGCTCTCTGGTCGGGACTTTAATAAACTGTCTGTACTTTGGTAGTTCGTGGCTGAGATTCCCTTGTTAAAATCACCCAGGATAATACACAAGGGGTCCGGAGAAGGTCCACTCCACACTCAGAATCTGGTCCGCGAGCGCGTGCCTGTGCCACGTGCACATGTGCGCTCGGTGGGATGTAAACAACAGCCAGAATGAATGAATGAACTCACATGGAGAGTAGAATGGTTTGCAGTTAATGAAGAGATATTCCAGATCAGGAGAGCAGTGTTTGGAGATCACGGTCACATCTGAAAGGGAAACACCCTAAATATGCAGAATGACTCAAATGTGTGAGAGAATAATAAAGACAACAAAATACAGCTCCAGGTACATTTTCTTTTGAATCAAAATTGTTTAAATAATTTGTGCAGGGACAGTCCCAGTTTTGAATCTTGTGTCCCATGTCCAAGCCAAGGTATGCCAAACCATTGATCTGTCCCAGTTTTAGACATGTGCCAGTTGTCTCGATTTGTGACCGCTTTGATACCCGCCGACAGTAGAGTGAGAGAACATTGTGCATGAAAATGATCGGAACATAAAAAGGGAACTGTTTCATTGAAGTCATTTTCAGTTACATTTATTCAATTCAAAGTATTTTTGTAACGCCTGAAATCACAGCAGCAGTTGCCTCGAGGGGCGACAGTGAGAACAGATTAAACAGTGTTTATAGGGACTTGGCGATGTCCCAGCGTCCTGTGTCCTTAGACAAATGTCCTCAGTCCCTCCTTCTCGGCAAGGAAAAACTACCAAACCTCTTTGGGAAAAAGTAGAAACCTGTAGGAGTTCCACAGTGAAGGAGAGATCCGACTCCCTCGGACGGACCGGAGGACGAGAGAGAGACAGAGGAGCTGGACCCACTCAGGAGGAGAAACCAGTTCTTCGAGGCCGATGAAGAACCTTTCATATGGAGTAGAGACCGTTTCTCCAGGCAGTTGAGGAGCATCTGGATCCACAGGTCCTCGATGTGCCTGCTCCACTCCCGTCGGGGAAGTGGGAGAAAAAGAAGGAAAAGCGATGAACAAATTTCTGTTCCTAACTGAACTGACCATAAACCATTTTCAAAGAGGAACGTTTTAAGCCTGGTCTTAAATGAAGAGACTGTGGAGACTGTGTCGGCCTCTTTAACATGGACAGGAGCTGATTCCACAACACAGGAGCTTGGGAGCTAAACGCTCTACCTCCTACTGTGCTTTTAGAGACTCTTGGGACCACCAGAAGTCCAGCATTTTGAGAGCGAAGTGCTCTGTTTGGATGATAAGGTCTATAGCCTCTTTGAGGTAGGATGGGGCCAGGTCATTTATGGCTTTGTAAGTCAGGAGGAGGAGTTTGAATTTGATTCTAAACTCGACAGGAGCCAGTGAAGAGACTCGAGCACCGGCGTAATGTGCTCTCTTCTTTTAGTTCCTGTTCGTAATCTTGCTGCTGCATTTTGAACCAGTTGAAAGCTTTTTATGGAGCTTTTAGGACACGCTGCAGCAGGAGTTACAGGAGTCTAATCGAGATGTTACAAACGCATGGACAAGTTTTTCAGCATCGCTTTTAGGCAAGATGTTTCTGATGTTAGCTGTATTACGCAGATGGAAAATCTATTTAGTAACGCCCAAAATCACACCATCGGAGGGACTTCTGTCTCTTTTATTCTGACTCACAAGAGAGCCGCGAAAGGGATGTGAATGAGCCATGGATGGGCCGAGTGAAGACTAATGTGTTATTTACCCGTTCATTTCATAATTGTATTCTACTCCCACCCAAACACGGGTGTGGCCCAGTTTAGCATTTCAAATATCTAGTCACAATAAAATAACAGGAACTTTAAAGTGGAACTTATCACTAAAATAAACTTTCTTTTGCGGTCAGCAGAGCATTCCATCATGTTATTGGTCCCAAATACAAGGAGGAACCTCCTTTTCTTCTCTGTCGCGCGTCCAAAACTGTGGTACAACTGCCCTTGCACCTTAGACAGGCCCAGCCACTTGCTGCTTTTAAGTCTTAAAACTCATCTTTTTTCCTTGGCTTTTCATTGAAATGTTGACTTTTATATAGTGCACAATGTATTTATATTATTATTTTAATCTATTTTTGTGCCTATTTTTTTCATTCTGTGTTTTGAATTCCTGTTGTGGTCAAGTCTGTTGTTTTGAAAGTGCAGTAGAAATAAAGATGGATTGGATCAGATCACAGTCTTAAGGATAAGTTCAAGTTAGTTTTGTACAGACTAGAGACAGTAAAGACCTGAGGAACAGCCAGGTCCGGTCCAACATTGAGCTCTCTGCAGACTGAAACATAAGGCTCTGTGTCAACCTTTAAGTGCAGATTTGTATTCTGGGGAAAAAAACTGCACAGAACGTGGAATTTTATCAATCTTTAGTTTATTTTCACTGATAAATTGAGCCCAATATGAAAAACATTATATATCATTTTAAAACATGTTGCTTATTTGTCAAAAGCTGCTCCAGGAAAGTAAAACAAATAAAACATGAATTGACCTCAACTTCTCTTCTTTTTTTACAGAGACTGACCACGCCCATCGTTACTCCAGAGCTGGAGAAAACATCACTCTGCCCTGTGAGAGACTCGATCATCTCGGTCCAGCCTGCTCCGGTGTGACCTGGAGTCACTATAAAGACTCTTCATCATCATCCACATCTAAAGTCTCTAAAGGACCGATCCAGGGCAGTGACTCCAGACTGAAGCTGAACCTGGACTGTTCTCTCACTGTTCAGAACGTCTCTGCTCAAGACTCTGGGTCATTCCTCTGTCGTCAAGGGGACAGACCAGATTCAGACACATCTGTGTATCTGAGCGTCCTCACTGGTGAGTCAGATTTTTCTTTTTGTATCGCTCCAATTTGCAACAAAACAAATCATTTTTCTGTCCAATCAGAGCTGCTTCAGAGGAACAGTGTTTAGTCCTTCAACTCTGATTGGACAGAAGTCACTGCAGGTGCATTATGTAACTGTTATTGTGGAGGCGGGGCCAGTCTCTATGTCGTCATTCTCAATCTGTGGATCCAGTCAGAGAACTACTGCTGCTTATCCTACTCTGAGTACGCCCTGCCCACTGGGCGGAGCCTCCTGATAATAGCTGCGTTTCATGCGACACAACATTCTATTGTCCAATAATAATGAATGCAGATGGGTGTGGCTAAAATGATTATTGTTCAAAAGCAGATTCTGTTATAACACAAGAAGTGAATGAGTCTAGTCCTTTTAGAAATGATCAGATTAAACATTTGTGAATTTTCCTTTGGGATGTTTCGTGGTAAAGTCCAGTGTAATCGATAGTGAAACCTGGCTCTTGCCCCTCATGTGGGAGGATGACATCATCACATCATCTCCAAATTGTATTTGAGCTTCAAAAAATATAAATTTGTGTTGAGTGAATAATTTATCTGTGCATTAAAAATAAAATAACATTTCTTTAAGTATTTGTTCAGTAAAACCTAAAAATCAGGAATTTGCCTTCATAAAAAGAGTCTTTCATATTGTCATCTTAAATGAACAAATGTTTGAAGAAGGCTCTGACGTCACTCACACGTGTCGGAGGAGTTTTCATTGACAAAACCACCGGGAGTTTTGATATTTTCTAAGATGAATCCCAGTTTGTGAGTGTTTCACCTCGTTACAACTGTTTCCTCCTCATTTTCTTTACTCTTGTATTTGATTGGTTCCTGCATGTTTGAGTTAATCCTGGTTTTTGTCTCCAACTGAGGCTCGAGTGCTGTTCTCACCTACCCCCTATCCCCGCCCACTTCTATGTACTTGTGATTATATGAGATCTGCTGCTTGTTAGAGTAAAATGCAAGAATAAAGAGGCGGGGCTTATTCAGTGAACAGGAAGTCAATGAACCTGTCTCTATTATTAAGCTGTATTAGATCAATATTGTGATTTACATTGGACAAAATGTCAAAGAAAAATAAGATCTCTGTAAGTGAGAGTTGAATAGAAAATACAAAAACACAGAATGTCTTCTTGAACATAATGACAGCAATGTAGAGAGAGAGATGGAAATATGTGAAGTCTTTTACAGAGCGTCGACTTTCACATAGAAGACGTTTGTTTTGTCTGCAAATTATAATCACGTTTTCCATCTGTTTAATCTCTCAGTGTCTTCAGCTCCACCAGATCCAAACCAGAACATCGCATTACGGTGCACTCTGTGGAGACACACTGGACTTACCTGTTCATCTGGGAGGTTTCTTTGGTTGGACCAGGATCAGAAGGAGGTTCTGTCTGAAAGAAGAGAGAACTGTGAGTCTGATCTGACAGTGGAGCTCCAGAGTCCACACACTAGAACCTTCACCTGTCAGTACCAGGAAGGAGGGTAAAGTCCTGGTGTCTGCAGAGTACAGCCTGATGGCCGAGAAGAAGAAAGACACAGGTACGAGACACACTTACTACGTTCACACATGAAAGTGTCTGGATCATATTCTGATTATGGGGGTTGATGTAATTGCTGCAAAGGGAAATCGTTGTTCAAAGTAAATGAGTTGTTGCTTATCTGTCCATGCAAAAGTGTGGTTTTATATTATATGTACGTTTGCAGTTGTTGAGCATGTTATGTACAGATCGAACACAGATGCTACATTTCTAGACTCCCCTGAACCTCTCTGCACATGTGTACAATACAGTCAAAGGGTGATGAGTGTGACAGAAACATGACTTTACCTGGGACAGTCCCCTTGAGCCTTGTGTCCCAGCAGATCCATCCAAAACCATTGATTTGTCCCAGTTTTTATATGTCTCAGTTTTGACAAATGTGATACGAGCCAATAACAGAGGGTCATATATGAGTCCAAAAAGAGGCATTTGTTCTTCACACTAGATCCTTTTATTTCCTCGATCAGACCAGTTTGTACACTGTACAAGGTCATAGGGCAAATAAGTTATACATACTTAAATCTATTGTATATTTCAATACATTGAGTACATTTTCAAGTTAAAAAGCTTAAACTCATGAGTGCGAGTCATAACATGTCAAATGGTCTGCACTTGACTCACTGTAAGTTTGTGTAACTAGAAATGTTTAGTTGTAACTGATAACTGTAAACTGATTTGAAGTAAATGTTTCATATGAGTTTCCGCCTTAAAAAGATGAGTAATCAACAGCTTCTTAAGTTCCCTCTAATTAGTGGCTCCATTGATGTCTTCCAATCTGGTTTTAGATCGCATCACAGCACTGAGACGGCTCTCATTAAGGTAACAAATGACTTCTGTCTGAGCACTGACGATGGAATGGCCTCTGTTTTAGTCTGGCTCGATCTCAGTGCTGCATTTGACACTGTCGATCATGGGATTCTTCTTCAGAGATTGGAGGACAGGGTGGGCATCACTGGTATGGCCTTGGGTTGGTTGAGGTCCGACCTAACAGTCACCTCCAGTCTCTCTAGAATCTGTAAACAAAGTAAGAAATTCACGCGTGAAAAAGGACTTGAATTTTAACAGCCACGTTCAAATCAATAACATCAGCAGCTTTTTTCCATCTGAAAAAACATTGCCAAAATCAAAAGTCTAGTGTCTAAACCAGACCTGGAGAGACTTATCCATGCGTTTGTCTCTAGTAGATTAGACTACTGTAACGGCCTGCTCACTGGCCTCTCCAAACGAGCTGTAAAACAGCTGCAGTACATCCAGAACGCTGCTGCTCGGGTCCTGACTAGAACCAGGAAGTACGATCACATTAGTCCTGTGCTCAGTCACACGATCACATTAGTCCTGTGCTCAGGTCTCTGCACTGCCCCCTGTGGCTCAGAGAATAGACTTCAAAGCAGCTCTGCTTGTATACAAGTCTCTCCATGGCCTAGCACCAAAGTACATCTATGACGGAAATATGTCTGTGTAATCGCTCATTCGTCCAGGAGTGTTCCATGGTAGAAAAAGATTCAGTTGTATCATCTGGACTCAGATTCACAGATTGAGAATGACTCTTGGATGAGAGTTGAAACGTTTTGTTTTTCTAAAACAGAGTCCAGATGAAACAACTGAATCTTTTTCTACAATGACGGAAATAGTTTAATCTGGTTTTTAATGCTTTAAATACCATGTTAATGTGTTTTTATGTTTTCATTTATTTTATTGTGACTTGCACTGTATGGTGTTTTTTGCGTTTTTAACGTTGTAAAGCACTTTGAATTGCACTTTGTACAAATTGTGCTCTATAAATAAAATTGTATTGATTGATTGATTATCAAACCTTAGAACAATGAGTCAAAAAATACGTTCAACTTCTCATATTAAGTTATCATCACACAAAGTCTTTAGTTTACATGATGCACAATTTAGGATAAGTTAAAACAACTTAAATGTTTATTAGAGCTCTAATTTGTGTAATGAATTGGTCGTGAAGTGATCTACATTACATCTCTCAGAGGTATGGAAGTTTAGCTCAGTAGGATAGGCCTTTGCCCTGCATGTGGGATTTTGGGGTTCAAAGCCCCACTTTACATATAAGTTTGCTTGCCCAGTCCTTATGCTACTGGACTGCAGAGAAGCAATCAAAACATGTAGAGGTATGACAACTAATAACACTTTTAGCTCCTTCTAAACTTAGGAAATCAAACAATAATAAATATATTTTTTAAATTCCCTTTTCACCCCCCGAGGGGGGTCTCGTCCCTTTTTCTTAGCTCAGGTCTTCTACCAGAGGACAGGAAGCTTGAGGGTTCTTCAGTATCTTTGCTGTTCCTGCACTGCACTTTTCTGGACTGAGATGTCTGATGTTTTTCCAGGGATCTGTTGTAGCCCCTCCTCCAATGTTGTAGCCCCTCCTCCAGTTTGGGGGTCACTACCCCAAGTGCCCCAATGACCACGGGCACCACTTTCGCCTTCACCCTCCACGCCTTCTCCAGCTCTTCTCTGAGTATTTCTCCAGTTTCTCGTGTTCCCTTTTCCTTATGTTGCCGTCACGCCTCACTTGGTGTTGCCACGTCAACCACGGCTTTCCTCTGTTGTTTATCCACCACCACAATGTCTGGTTGGTTTTCCATTACAATTCTGTCAGTCTGTATCTGGAAGTCCCACAGGATCTTGGCTCAGTCATTCTCTACCACCTTTGGGGGTTTCCCACTTTGACCTTGGGGTTTCCCGTCCATACTCCGCACAGATGTTCCTGTACACGATGCCAGCCACTGGGTTATGGCGCTCCATTTATGCTTTCCCTGCCAGCATCTTACACCCTGCAGTTATGGGCTGGATGGTCTCACGAGCCTCTTTGCACAGCCTACACCTTGGGTCTTGTCTGGTGTAGTAGATCTGGGCCTCTATTGCTCTGGTGCTCAGGGCCTGTTCCTCTGCAGCTATGATGAGTGCCTCTGTACTGTCTTTCAGACCGGCCCGCTCAGTTATGTTCCGGTGGTCCATCCCATGTAGGGGCTTGTCCTCCCATGATGGTCCCTCCTCCAGCACCTCATCCTCTGTACCCTTTGCCTGAGACTTTCACTGAGCATCTCTTGGGCCTTGTCCTTGATGTACTTGTGGATCTTGGATGTTTTCATCCTGGACAGTGGCTCTCACGCTCACTAGTCCACGGCCTCCTTCTTACGGCTAGTGTACAGTCTCAGGGGCTGGATTTGGGGTGGAACCCTCCATGCATGGTGAGCAGCTTTCACGTCTTAACATCTGTGGTCTGTATCTCTTCCTTTCTTCCACCTTATTATTCCTGCAGGGCATCTGATCATTGGCAGGGCGTAGCTGTTTTGCCCGGGACTTTACAACATTACAAATATTTAAAACTTAGCTGGCTTCTTAGGACTTGCCTTATTCGTTGTAGGTATTTGGCTGTTGCTGCTTTCCGTGTTACCTCTTCGAGGTTGCCATTTGCCTGTGGTATTCCAAGGTACTTGTAGCCATGTCTGCTATTGTTCCTTCTGGGAGTGAGACCCCTTCCGTGTGGACTACCTTCCCTCTCTTTGTCACGTCCGACTAAACTTCTCAAGCCCGAATGACATCCCAATGTCAGTGCTGTAGATCCTGGTCGTGTGGATCAGTGAGTCGATATCTCGCTCACTCTTAGCTTTCAGTTTGATGTCATCCATGAAGAGGAGGTGACTGATCGCGACCCCATTATGATGCAGAATGCAAATGAAGATGCAAAAGCAGAACAGCAATGGAGACAGGGCGTCTCCTTGGTATATGCCACATTTGATGGACACTTGTGCCACTTGTACCATAGGTCTCAAGAGTGGTTTTCCACAGCCGCATCGAGTTTTCTATGAAGGCTCTTAGAGTCCCATTGATGTTGTACATTTTCTAGCATTCAGTGATCCATGTACATATATTCCAATAAACTGGCCTATAATAGCTCATGTCAGGCTAAGATAAGTGGGCATATGGATCAATACATGAGCAAAGCACAGAAGGGCATCAGCAAAGACACCAGAGGTGCCAAACACCAACTCCTAGTTGGTATAACAGTTGCCCAGGACACACCAACCTGTGCACCGCCTGAATTGATTTTAAGATGATTGGAGATGTGCAACATAAACAGGAGTTTAAGAGTGTTCATTGTGAACTCTATGAGGTTGTGGAAAACCACCCCTGAGGCTGTTAGAGCAGTTGTATGTGTATGTGTGCCCAAACAAAGAGGTTTTAATCTACATGTGCCCAAACAAAGCGCAGTAGTGTGTTACCAGAAACAGCAGGTACTCTTCCCCTGTACACAGCCTCAAACAGAGCAAATCCTAACCCTCAGCATCACCAGTATCCAAATACCGGAGTATAAACTGACCCTTGACCCTGTGTTTTTCAGAGAAAGGTTCGGCTGAATGGACCACACCAGCTCCTCCAGGAAACTGTGACGAGTCAGGATCTAAAGGTTCTACAGCAGGGTGGGCAGTTATTTTTCCTCGAGGGCCATATTGGAATCCAGGCGAGTGGCGGAGGGCCGGCCCGCCATCATTGGTGTAAAAAATTTGTATCATTATAAGCACTTTTCTGTAAAATACTGGCTACTGAATCTATTATTCATTAATTTCATGTCATCTTTATTAAGGACATAAGTGCAGACACATGTTACAGCGCCAAGACAGTTAAAAATAGAGAAACTAAGAGTAAAACACATATGATCCTCGGGGAGAGGAGGGCCGGATTAAAACAGGCCGAGGGCCTGATCCGGCCCCTGGGGCCGCAAATGCCCAGCTGTGTTCTACAGGGTTTAATGTGACACAAACTCCCAATGTTAAAGGTGCCACATGTAGCTTTTCTGGTGGGTTTTTGCCATGTTACTACTTTAAGGCAAACATTATAAATATTTAAAACTTACATTTCCTTTTTCCCCACTTAAAGAATCAAATAATAAGAATTCTGAATGTTTAAGTGAACTCTGTGCCAAGACTGGGTGCCAGGAGGTTCACGCGTTGTTTTAGTGTATAACAATATGTGGGTGTGCACCTGCTGGTGCGGGGGTTAGGGCTGGAGAGCGGAGGGTCATTCTCCCTTCAATCAGATTAGGGGTCTTCGCAAAAAAAAAAAAAAAATGAGATTGAGAATCCTACAAAAATGTTGATGCTTTTAAATGTCGATTCTGTTTTGATGCCGGTCCCAAATATCGCTCTAATATCCGGTAGGACCTTTAACCTTTAGCTTTGATCACAGCACACATTCGCTGTGGCATAATTTCAAATATAAAAAGATTTCTTTCCCTCCAGTGTGTCATTATTTGTCCCACAGATCTTGTAATGATGATGGAGAGAGTGACCGCTGCACAAAGCCTTCTCCAGCTCGTCCCAAACACTCTCACTGGGGTTCAGAGCTGTAGTAGATTAGTTTCTGCTTCTCCTTAGATGTTTCTTCTCAATGTTATTGATTTGACCCTTCTCAAACACGCTGACATCTCATCCATGAACACGGGATTCGTCTTTCCACGTGATCGTTTCAGAAATGAGAAGAGGATGTGGGGCCTGGACAGCACAGGTTCAAATGTTACAGTAAACCAAAATAGAGACAAGGAGGTGACACAAAGGCCAAGGCAGCAGCTCCTTCCCAGGACTCCACAAAGCTGCAGTGAACGACGGGGAGCCCACCCTCAGCATAACCCAGAAATGCCAAAAGGTTTCAGAGGTCACAGGGTCAGCGGGTGCAAGCTAGAGGAAGCACCCGTTTTATAGGTGCAACCTGGTGGCAGAAAGTGGCAGGGCACTGCTGCACAGGCAAACAGTAACATCTCCATAGAGACAGGCACGTACCAGAGAAGTCCCATCGCGCACCTTTAAAGCAGAACTAAGTGAGTCTGGTGATAGAGCTCCCCCTGCAGCTCCATTGTGAAAATACACTGTCAGAAAATAGATGCAAAAGCTTTTTTCCACTTCTTTTCTTTCTTTATTATAATAAGGCAGTAAAATCACAAACAAGAACATTCACATTGACAAATACAAAAAGAGCCAGGATTTCTCAGCCGAGTTTCCGAAAATACATATTTAACCATCACAGGGACAAAGACGTTCAATAAGGTCAAAATGTTCCTTAGCTCTGCTTTAATTCCCCAAATAGCATCAGTCCCATTCAAAGTAGTTTTAGTCACAGCTTTAAAGGAACTTGGTTTAGTCCTGATGTGTTTTCAGGCTGGTGGTGGTTCCTGGTGCTGAAGACTCTGGGCTGGACTGCCCTGATCTGCACCACTGTGGTGGTCTCCATCTGCACCAGAGACAAGAGTAAGATACTGCTACTGCTACTGCTGCTACTATTACTACTACTATTACTGCTAGAATGTATTACAATAAAATATTGTACCCAGGACTAACCCAGAATTAAACCAGTAAGCAAGAATTTATTATTATTTTTTAATACCTGGACGATGGAGTCTTGGGCCGGATCAAATCGCTTGGAGGGCCTGATTTGGCCCCCGGGCCTTATGTTGAATAGCCATGATCTAAACTCTATAAAAGTGACACTAAACATGAGTGCAGACAGCCTGATGAAAGTTTGTGAAGCCTCTACAGCCCACTGTCCACTGCTGCACAGACTCGGACCCCGGGCAGAGTGTCCAGGGCCGGTGCTAATGCAGAGAGACTGGGGGGGCTCAGCAGTCTGTGCTACAAGCTTCTAATATGTGTGGTCTCACTGGGCTCTATGGAACGGGGCCTGTTGATGAATCTGCTACAGCGGGTCTAAAAACATGACCCACACCACTCTTATTACTACAAGTACTACCACTACTACAACCTCGAGAAGTACTATGGCCACTACCTCTACTGTGACCTTTGCTAATGTCAAATACTTCCTTTTTACAGAAAGAACAAAGTCCAAGAGACGATTTGTGAGTTTGCACATTTATCATTTGTTTAAAAATGAGTCAATATTTCATAAACACAATATTCTTGATCTGTTTAGGAGATGACCTCTGACCCTGCGCTCAACCCTTTGAAATGTGGTAAGAGAAGTACAATTTAATCTAGTAGAAGTAAAGGACTTTGGATGGAGCCATGGGGGTTTCAGCCGTCAGACGGACAAAAGTCACTTAAGATAATATGCTTTTTATTCTTCTATTACAATTGAATTACATTGTAAACATGTTTTTTCTCCACAGGCTCATGATTATGAAAACTAAATTCAGGCTGGTGTTCTCAGTAAAATGGATCCAATCTTTATGAACATGTTTTATCTGCTGCCTGTGTCCGTCTTGAAGCTTTGACTTTGTCTCAGTCACAACCAAATCCTTGATGAGACAAACCAAACCAAAGAAGGTTTCCAGTTACAGTATTTTCAAGGATGTGGCTAAAGATGACATCATGTTTTTGGCATTTCTGCTTTTGTGATTCCATCTGAAAAAATACACTGTGCAAAGCAAAACAAACTGTTTCTTGTATTTGTTTATATCACACTAATAAACTATAGTCTAATTGTTATCGTAGGCCTGAAGGTGGTGGTATGGAGCTGGAGACCCTCAGTTTGGAGCCGCAGCCCCCCCCTGCTGGAGACTGTGGGTCACAGCAGGACTAAACTGCACTCAAACCAGGACAGTGTGAACATGTAAACGCGTAGAAAATACAAGAACTGTACAAGAGTAGAGTAAAAGTGACTTCAAAATAACGTGTAAAAGTACAAAGTATTCCGACGAGTTACTGTAATGGCGTTTTAAATAATGAGCCAAATCTGGAGTTTTCAAAAGGACAAACACAAAAATGAGAAGCTTTTCTGAAGGAGCAGTGCAAGAAAGACAAATGTTCAAATCATTTAATTTTGTCAACATAAAGCTTTTGTCTCAAGTGAGAGTTCCGTTACACTGTACAGTATATGACTCAAGTGGGAGTAAAAGTATGTCCGAATAGTACAATTGTATGAAAAGTTACTTGATCTACTCAAATAAATACCCTCGTTTGACTGTTTTTATGTTCAGGGTTTCTTACAGTCGGACCAGTGAGTTCATGTCGTACGTATAAGAAATCCTGAAAATAACTCAAACGTGAGACCGAATGAACCTAATTTTAACACGTTTCATCAAACCAAGGCGGAAATATCGTAAATGAACACTTCTGGAAAAGAAATATTGACAAATAAAGTGTAACGTCGATCGAAACCAGAAATGGTTTATTCCTTTTTGAATATTTTCTTTTTATAATGCCACTGTCTTTGTTAATGAGTCTGTGATGAAATGAGAACAAACATAAAAATAGTTACGATTCTTTAAGAAGCCGACGAACTCGTCATCGCTTTGTTGATGTAATTTAAAACAATTCCCAAACTCAAACGAGCCATTATTTTTACTAAACTGTAAATAGATTCTAAAGCGTGCAAAGTAGAAACCATTACGTTCTTCCATAATTCTACTTTTGTCTGAGCAAAAATGCAAAGTCCCACATTTTTTGAAGCCATTTCGAATAAACAGCTACACCTCCACCTCTACCCTGCTCCCTGTCATTCCTTACACTCGTTTATCCTTGTATTATAAAATTCCATCTATGTTGTAACCAAGTCTCCTGTACACAAATAACATGAGGTTTGTCCTGCAATGTAGAAACAAAACGCTTTGCAGCTAATAACAAATCATTTATGACTTTAACTCGTGCAGTTTCAGTGTGTGGGTGGCTCTGAATCCCGACTGCAAAACTTAAAATAAGTCATTATCCTGTAGATGGCGACAAAGCTGTTTAACTAAAACTCTTTGAAGGATTTTAGAGACAAATGGTGGATTTGAAATAGGTCTGTAGTTTATCAACAGGTCAGGATCAAGATTAGGCTTTTTCAGAAGCGGTTTAATGACTGCATGTTTGAAGGACTGTGGAACATCACCACTTTTTAGTGAAGTATTTATTATATTAAGAATAGAATCTATAATTAGGGGGAGAATGTCTTTGAGGAGTCTGCTTGGAATCGGGTCTAGAATACAAGATGACGTTTTAGAGGACATAATGGCTGAAGTTCTCTCTGCTTGATCAACAGCAGTGAACCTTTCTAGTGTTACTGATGGGTTTATATGGGACACTAGTTTTACAGCTTGGGCTTGTTCAGGGCTAATAATGGGAGGAGTTTCATCTCATTTATCTCTCATTGTTTATATTTTATTGTTAAAAAATAGAAGAAAATCATCAGAGCTGAGAGTAGCAGGGAGTGACGGCTCTACTGCGCTGTGACAGTTTGTTAGCCTGGCTACAGCGCTGAAAAGAAATCTAGTGTTATTTTTGTTGACTTCTATTAAATTTGAATAGTATCTGGTTTGGGCCTCATGCAGGGCCGGCTTAAGGGACAGTAGGTGGATTTTCCATGCTTTTAAGGATTCTTCCGTGTATGTTGTTGTTGTAGTACTTTTAATGGTGGTTAGAAGCCAACGAAAAATCTGCATTTACCACCACTGTACAAAGGACTCTGTGTAGAACCTGTTTGGTTTTGTTTGTTTGCTGTCATTTCAGTTCAATTGATATTTACATGTATTTGTAGTTTGTGGAATGTCCAGTAGAGGGCACCCCAGCCATTGCATGATGGGTGCTTTGATGACCTCATATGCTTTGACCTCATGTGCTTTGAACTCATGTGTCTACAGTCTAAAGAATAAAGCCTAAAGAATAAAGTCTAGTTCTCTGGCACAGTCAAAAAGAATAAAGTCTAAAGTCTAAAGAATAAAGTCTTTAAAGAATAAAGTTTAAAGTCTAAAGGATGAAGTCTAAAGAATAAAGTCTGAAGAATCTCTTTCTCTTTTTTTCTTTCTCTCTTATTTTGCAGTATAGCTGAAAACACATACTTTGAAGAGGCACAACTACAGAAGACTCACAACTACAGAAGATGACGTACAACTACAGTAGGTGGCGGTAAATGAACCTTTTGGCTGCCAACCGCCATCAAAAGCAACACAACAAGGCAAGACAAGGCAAGTTTATTTGTAGAGCACAATTCGTACACAAGGCAATTCAAAGTGCTTCACACAACAGGAAAAAAATGCATTAAAATCACAAAGACATGGCAGAAATCACAAAGCCTTAATTTCTATTCATTCAATTCAACAATTTTGATGACAAGAATATTTAGTTGACATTTTCCAATATAATAGATGTCTCCGGGATGGGCACATTCGCTTTTTTAGATTGATTCTTTCGCACAATCTGCCTCTGCCATAGATCTATTATAATAACTGGATAAGGCACGCCTTTTCTGCCCGCAATCCAAATTGAGTAGTGGCCACTACACTGGACAGCAGCCTCCCGGCTGAACCATTTCAAAAGTTCGGCCTCTAAAATTACCAATAGTGCTAAATTCTTTTTAGTCTAAAAATGAAATAGAAGGAATTTCACTCTTTTACCATTTCTAAAATCCTTAAAAATCACATTATTACCTTTACGGTGAGCGGTGTACGCGCCGCACTGGCCGCGCACGCAATCCTCGTGAACGAGCCTCAGAAGAGCACGTGTCGGACGAAAACAAAACAAGCAGAAGAAAGTGGACATGGTAAGACTAAACGATACACGTAAGTTGTGTTTTATGTTATTTCTCAAGTTTTCACACATCATTCAATATGACGAGGAAATGAACGATTACACAGTTAACACAAGCTAACACAAGCTAACGTTTAGCTACACAAAAAGATGCATTTGGAACGATATTCCATGATTTCACGGCTCATGCTTTCTGCAAATAAACTACTTTCTCTGTGCAAAATATTATAAGACTCAGATTGTTTTAATGTATTGTGTTTTCTTCAGGTTAAGTTCAACTCGGACCAAGGAAAACTAGAGAAAGGGGAAAGTGATGATTTTATGATGTGCAATCAAAAACAATTACCAATAATTAAAATATAATCTGGTGCAATGGGTGAGATCTTACGTATATAAATGTAAACGTATTTAAAAGTGACACTCGTGTAATCACATGGGCAGCAGAGAATACATTTGAGGCTGTTTTACCAATTCAATAACGACGTGTGCTGTGTTTAAACAGCAAAGCACACGCTTGTTTCGTATATGAAAGCCATGGATTTAGCAAACATGTCAATTATGCTCTAACTTCTGGGGTTTACACTTCTGCAAAAGTCAACAACTTTAGGTACTAGCTATAAAAATGAGTGGGAGAAGAGGTACTTCTGTGTTACAGACCGAAATGTAAATATGTCAACAACATATTCCAGTTTTTCTCTGTTAAATGTACATAATATATCAATGTCCTCATTATTCTCATCCATCTTCTCCAGTGAAGCAGCTGCCCAGAGCAGAGCTGACCGTCCTGACCAGTGAGTTTGGTCTCTTCCTCCTGTCTGTGCTGCAGTACTGTGCTATAGAGTCAGTATTGTATTTTCTACAGTAGAACACTCCTGGACGAATGAGGGATTACACCGACATATAGTCAGTCCTTTGAATTTATAAAATGGCTAACAAATAATTCTTCTACAAAAGAACCATTGCTTGCTGAGTCACATGTGCTCTGTAAAGCAGGGTTTCGAGCAGCTTCAGGGACAAACATTGTGGTATGTTATGTGACTTGTATAATCTAATGCTGTGAAACTTCGTTTCTCTCGCAGTCAAATGATGGAGCCCAATGGTGCAGTTGACTGAAGTTGTCCTTTTCACCAGAAGACTGTGCAGCCCTGAAAACAAAGTCTCGTTTTCGCTGCAACGTAGAACTTCATCTGCAATGGCAGCAGAAGAACGTGTCCTTGTGGAAGTTTGCCAGAGGCTCTGCTTCTTTACAAACGGCAGTGATTCCCTCTGATGGCTTCTGCAATCCTCCTCGATTCTTCAGGAGAAAAAACAAATGGACGGGGTCTCAGATGTTATTGTGTCAGTGTATGGTGTGCAATTATGTTTTCCTTGATTTTTTTCCCTGATTTTTTCCCCTCTTTGTACTTAGAGACAGCATCAGCACCAGGACAGAGTGAGTTAGCTCAGACTGGTCTTCCAGAACAGGCTCCAGGTTGAACCCACCACTGTCGTGGTTTGTTCTCATTAATCGGCAAAACGTGGAACATCTTGATAGCTTTTTTTGCACCTTCAAGACTCATAGTCATAACATTCTTCCGGTAACTTCCCATAAGCCTATCACAATAAACTGTATAAAGAGATAACGCCACATCCCCCTTTCGAGGATGAAAATTTACAGTAACCCAAAACATTACACAGTACATACAAACATTACACAGTACATACAAACATTACACAGTACACAACATTACAAGTAATACAAACATTACACAGTACACACATACACAGTACATACAAACATTACATACAACATTCACAGTACATACAAACATAAGTACACAGTACATACAAACATTGCACAGTACATACAACATACAACATACACATACAAGTACATCAAATTACACAGTAATACAAACATTACATACAGTACATACAAACATTGCACAGTACATACAAACATTGCACAGTACATACACATTACACAGTACATACAAACATTGCACAGTACATACAAACATTGCACAGTTACATACAAACGATTGCACAGTACATTACAAACATTGCACACAGTACATACAAACATTCACAGTACATACAAACATTGTAACATACAAACATTGACACATTATGTCCCCACATATTCTTGAACATTACAATTAACAAATCCAGTCTTACAGGTTTTACAACTGCTCTGCCAAACCTAGTTCTGACCTGGACCTGAGGTGACTGGGTCTGAACTGTTAACTCAGGGCTGTTGTGAGGGGTTGAGACACCCACTACTGGTTCGAACAGGTGTACTGGGAATTTCCACATTTGAGGTTTCTGGCAAAGGCAAAAGATGTCTGTTTCTCCGAATAGTACGTGAAGGACTCTCCACTTCATAAGAGCGAAGTGTTGAGTGAGAAGAGATGACTGTCCCTTCAGATCTGGTATCCGTAATCCACACTTGTTGTCCAGGTGAAAGTTGAGGAAGACCTCTCACTCGGTGTCTCCTGTTGAACACACAACTGTCTTTCTCGCTCTCTCTGCTCCCACAGAAGTGCCGTCTGGCAGGCTTGGAATGAGCAAAGAGGGAAGTTGGGGTATGGGCGTGCGTAACCTCCGTCCCATAAGTAGTTTCGCTGGGCTGTATCCATTAGCCAATGGGGTAGCTCATAAGCTAAAAAGAGCAAGATATGGGTCTTCTGCTTTCTTAAAATGTTCTCTTTACAGTTTGGACATGACGTTCTGCCTCACCATTACTTTGTGCAAACCTAGAACTGCTCGTTAAGGTGTTTGAAACCATAGTCTGCTGCAAAGTCTTTAAACTGTTGGCTTGAGAAACTGAGGCCCATTATCGCTGTAGAAAAGCTCAGGATGCCATGTCTGGAGAACATTGACTTTAGTGTGCACTATGACATCTTCTGGCCTTGTGGGTGTAAGTTTGGCTATTTCAACAAATCTGGAGTAATAGTCCACAAGTAAAACATGTTATTGTTCAATGTAAAGAGATCCGCTCCCAACTTTTTGGCCATGGTCTCTCAGGAAGCTCACTGGGCAATAAGGGCTCCACTGGATTGACACCTTTAATACATATTGGGCAGTTTTTCACAAGTTCATTCATTTGGCATACCGTCTCTCTTGCTCGCTCTCTACATCTAGAGCAGTGATTTTCAACCAGTGTGCCGCCGACACACTAGTGTGCCGTGAGAGATGGGCGTCAGGTGTGCCGCGGGAAATGATCTAATATCACCTAATTAACCATTGTCGGGTGTCTGTGCTGTAATAAAGTGTAACAGATAATGTAATACCTCTTCTATTTCAGTGGGTGGCAGCAGAGCAAGTGACAGTGATTTTGTTTTTGACAGTTTTTGAGAAGGGAAAAATGCAAATGCCGAACAGGGGACCCTGGACAAAATTCGGACACAGATGAAGGCCCTAGTATCAGAATCAGATTCAGAATGAGTTTGTCATTGTCAATGAACAAAATTCACAAACATAGGAACTTGTCTCGGCCTTAAGGTGCAACATAAAACACTGAGCAAATAATAAAACAAGAAATATTCAATCAAAAAGGGCATGCATTAAACAATTTAAAAATGTCTATCAAATAAAAAATAAAAAAATAGGCATTTCTATGTACACAAGAGTTAGTTAGATTTACAGTTTTGAGTGCAGAAAGTGAGTGATGAATAGTTGCAGTTAAAGTGACAGGTGTTTAGAAGTGTTCATGAGTCCAACGGCAGAGGGAAAGAACTATTCTTGTGGCGGGAGGTTCTGGTCCGGATGGACCGTAGCCTCCTGCCTGAGGGGAATGGCCTCCTGCCTGAGGGGAGTGGTTCAAATAGACCATGTCCAGGGTGAGAAGGGTCAGCTGTGATCCGACCTGCTCGTCCCAGAGCCCTGGAGTGTGAAATGATCTGTCTACACAGGAAATAGTTAAGAAAATGCTCCCAGACATATTATGAAAGTGGATAAACATTTTCTAAATTACGATCTTGGAAACAAGCTGAAAGAACATTTTTTTCAATACTGGACAGGCAAAATTATGTAATCTTAATCAAACGAGACCAAATTCAATCAGCATTTGAATTAACAATTAAAATTAAAAAACTCCAAAAATTCCAGACGATAATGACGACGATATAAATTCCTTTCTGGACACTCTCAATTTGCCTGTTATGTCAAAAGAACATTATAAAATTACGAGCTGAAATAACAGTTTTGGAAATACACGGCGCAATCAAAAGATTAAAGAACAATAAATCTCCAGGGGAGCGATGGGTTCACCTCAGAGTGGTATAAAGCTTCCTCCTTTCCGTTTGGCAACTTTTAACTGGGCACTTAAAAAAACTCAGACCCCTCCTAGTTGGAAAGAGGCCATCATATCCCTGATACCAAAAGGAGGAAAAGACGATTGTTTTTCATTTAGACCCATTTCAATTCTGAATGTTGAATATCGTATATACACCTGAATTATATCCAAAAGTCCTTGAACCGACACCTTAACGTGGTGGGGGGGTTTGAGCGCCTGAATGATCTCAGGAGCTATGTTGTCCAGGGCTTTCAAGCCCCTGGTAGAGTCTCCCAAGGCAAACAGGTCCTGGATGACGGGTCAAAGATTGGTTCACAAACCCCATATGATGAGAAAAACACCAAGGCCAGTTACGTCGCCCGGATTGGCGTTACCGGGACCCCACCCTGGAGCCAGGCCTGGGGTGGGTGCTCGACTGCGAGCGCCTGGTGGTCGGGCCTTTCCCCACGGGGCCCAGCCGGGTGCAACCCGAACGAGTGACGTGGGGGGCCGGGCGCAATCAAAAGATTAAAGAACAATAAATCTCCAGGGGAGCGATGGGTTCACCTCAGAGTGGTATAAAGCTTCCTCCTTTCCGTTTGGCAACTTTTAACTGGGCACTTAAAAAAACTCAGACCCCTCCTAGTTGGAAAGAGGCCATCATATCCCTGATACCAAAAGGAGGAAAAGACGATTGTTTTTCATTTAGACCCATTTCAATTCTGAATGTTGAATATCGTATATACACCTGAATTATATCCAAAAGTCCTTGAACCGACACCTTAACGTTGTGGGGGGTTTTGAGCGCCTGAATGATCTCAGGAGCTATGTTGTCCAGGGCTTTCAAGCCCCTGGTAGAGTCTCCCAAGGCAAACAGGTCCTGGATGACGGGTCAAAGATTGGTTCACAAACCCCATATGATGAGAAAAACACCAAGGCCAGTTACGTCGCCCGGATTGGCGTTACCGGGACCCCACCCTGGAGCCAGGCCTGGGGTGGGTGCTCTACTGCGAACGCCTGGTGGTCGGGCCTTTCCCCACGGGGCCCAGCCGGGTGCAACCCGAACGAGTGACGTGGGGCCGTCCTCCCGTGGACCCACCACCTGCAGGAGGATCCGTAAGGGGCTGGTGCGGAGGGATCTGGGCGGCAGTCAACGGCAGGATCCCCGGACACAGAGACTAACTCTGGGGACATGGAACGTCACCTCGCTGGGGGGGAAAGAGCCTGAGCTTGTGCGGGAGGTTGAACGGTTCCGACTAGATATAGTTGGCCTCACCTCCACGCACAGTTTGGGTACTAGAACCCATCCTCTCGAGAGGGGCTGGACGCTCCACTTCTCTGGTGTTGCCAACGGGGAGAGGCGGCGGGCTGGTGTGGGTTTGCTTATTGCCCCACAGCTCAGCCGCCATGTGTTGGAGTTTACCCCAGTGAACGAGAGGGCTACGCCTTCGGGTTGGGGACAGGTCTCACTGTAGTTTCAGCCTAAGGGCCGAACAACAGTGCTGAGTACCCGGCCTTCTTGGAGTCCCTGGGAGGGGTACTGAACAGTGCACCGACCGGGGACGCCGTTGTTCTACTAGGGAACTTCAACGCCCACGTGGGCAACGACAGTGACACCTGGAGAGGGGTGATTGGGAAGAACGGCCTCCCCAATTTCTGAACCCGAGCGGTGTTCAGTTATTGGACTTCTGTGCTAGTCACGGACTGTCTATAACGAACACCATGTTCAAGCACAAGGGTGTCCACCAGTGCACGTGGCACCAGGACACCCTAAGCCGGAGATCAATGATCGACTTTGTTGTTGTGTCATCTGACCTCCGGCCGTGTGTCTTGGACACTCGGGTAAAGAGAGGGGCGGGGTTGTCAACCGATCACCACCTGGTGGTGAGTTGGATCAGCTGGCTGCGGAGGAAGCCAGACAGACTTGGCAGGCCCAAGCGTATAGTGAGGGTCTGTTGGGAACATCTTGCGGAGCCCACTGTCAGCAGGGTCTTCAATTCACACCTCCGGGAGAGCTTCTCCCAAATCCCGGGGGAGGCTGGGAACATTGAGTCCGAGTGGACCATGTTCTCGACCTCCATTGTCAATGCGACTGCTCGGAGATGTGGTCGCATGGTCTCAGGTGCCTTTCGTGGCGGCAACCCCCAAACCCGGTGGTTGACATGGAAGTAAGGGATGCCGTCAGGCGGAAGAAGGAGGCCTATCAGGCCTCTTTGGCTTGTGGGACTCCTGAGGCCGTTGACGGGTATCAGCAGGCCAGGCGTGCCGCAGCTCATGCTGTCACAGAGGCAAAAACCCGGGGCTGGGAGGAGTTCAGGGAGGCCATGGAGGAGGACTATCGGTCATCCCAAAGAAATTCTGGCAAACCGTCCGGCGCCTCAGGAGGGGGAAGCAGTGTTCCACCAACACTGTTTACAGTGCGGGTGGGGACCTGCTGACCTCGACTGGGGATGTCGTCGGACGGTGGAAGGAGTACTTTGAGGACCTCCTAAATCCCACTGTCACGTCTTCCGAAGAGGAAGTAGAGACTGAGGACTTAGAGTCTGACTCATCTATCACCCAAGCCGAAGTCACTGAGGTTGTTGGCAAACTCCTCGGTTGGCAGAGCTCCGGGGGTGGATGAGATACGCCCCGAGTACCTAAAGTCTCTGGATGTTGCAGGACTGTCTTGGTTGACACGTCTCTGCAACATCGTGTGGCGGTCGGGGACAGTGCCTCTGAACTGGCAGACTGGGATGGTGGTCCCTCTGTTCAAGAAGCGGGGACCGGAGGGTCTGTTCCAACTACAGAGGGATCACACTCCTCAGCCTCCCTGGTAAGGTCTATTCCAGGGTACTGGAGAGGAGAATCAGACCGATAGTCGAACCTCGGATTCAGGAGGAGCAGAGTGGTTTTCGTCCTGGTCGTGGAACACTGGACCAGCTCTATACTCTCCATCGGGTACTCGAGGGTTCATGGGAGTTTGCCCAACCAGTCCACATGTGCTTTGTGGATCTGGAGACGGCTTTCAACCGTGTCCCACGGGGTGCCCTTTGGGGGTGCTGCGGGGGTACGGGGTCCGGGGCTCTGCTGTTTGCAGATGATGTTATCCTGATGATTCCATCAAACCTGGACCTGCAACATGCTCTGGGACGGTTTGCAGCCGAGTGTGAAGCAGCTGGGATGAGAATCAGCACCTCCAAATCTGAGGCCATGGTTCTCAACCGGAAAAAGGTGGCTTGCCCTCTCCGGGTGGGTGGGGAGTCCTTGCCCCAATTGGAGGAGTTCAAGTATCTTGGGGTCTTGTTCACAAGTGAGGGAAGGATGGAGCGTGAGATTGACAGGCGGATTGGTGCAGCGTCCGCAGTGATGCGGTCGCTGCATCGGACTGTTGTGGTGAAGAAGAAGCCGAGTCGAAAGATAAAGCTCTCGATTTACCGGTCAATCTACGTTCCTGCCCTCACCTTTGGTCATGAGCTTTGGGTAGTGACCGAAGGACAAGATCGCGGATACAAGCGGTCGAAATGAGTTTCCTTCCGCAGGGTGGCTGGGCGCTCCCTTAGAGATAGGGTGAGGAGCTCAGTCACACGGGAGGAGCTCAGGAGTAGAGCCGCTGCTCCTCCACGTCGAGAGGAGCCAGCTGAGGTGGCTCGGGCATCTGTTCCGGATGCCTCCTGGGCGCCTCCCTAGGGAGGTTTTTCGGGCATGTCCCACCGGGAAGGAGGCCCCCGGGGAAGACCCAGGACACGCTGGAGGGACTATGGCTCTCGGCTGGCCTGGGAACGCCTCGGGATCCTCCTGGAGGAGTTGGAGGAAGTGTCTGGGGATAAGTAAGTCTGGGAGTCCCTGCTTAGACTGCTGCCCCCGCCAACTGGCCCCGGAAAAAGTGGAAGAAGATGGATGGATGGATATATCCAAAAGAATGGAACAAATTCTCCCAAACTTGATCCGCAACGATCAAACAGTATTTATTACCAAACGACAAACACAAGACAACATAAGACGATCCTTACACATAATGAGCCATATACAAAAATTACATTAAAAATCAGTGGTCATCTGCCAGATCCACTGACTCTTGAAAAGGGGGTGAGACAGGGCTGTGCCTGGTCTCCCCTCCTATTTGCTTTGTATTTGGAATCATTGGCATTCAGTTTATTAGACAATCAAAAACATTTCACGGTGTTACAATTGATGGGACGGAACATAAAATTGCCTGCTGCAGATGATGTTATTGTATTTGAGCAAACCAGAAATTTCCATACCTGATTTGATGAATTTTCTTCAAGAAGTTGGTCCAATGTCTGAATACAAATTGAATGTACAAAAAACTGAAACTCCCTTTCTGGCTCCCCCTCTGACCTTTGAAAAGACTTACACATTTGAATGGCAAACGAAGTCATTGGAGAACCGTACCTAACAGTCTATCAACAATTCTGGAGAAAAATGTTATCCCTCTTCAATAGCAAGGCCCACGCCACAACAATGGAATATGAGAATGTTTATTGATAATAGTGATGATGATGGATCGATTTGAGTCGGCTGTGTAGAGACTAAGGATGGGGGCTCCATCCCGGGTAATCAGCCCAGCCGATTCAGAGTGGGGTCAAGAGAGAAGAGACAAGAGATGCTGGGATAGGCCTGTACAAATAGGGCTTCTGGGTAATAAGAGGTGTGGTTACAGGGTGGAGGCGTGGTTGCTGGAGTAGGAGGTTGAGGTGTGGTCCCGCTCCCGAACCTCAGTCAATGATTATCAACAACTACATTTTTACGACTATAAAAAAAGATCTTGAAAACTATGAAAACTATGGACAATGGGATACTATAAAATTGAATGTTTTTCCCGGATTTCTCAATCTGTTCCGGACTCTTCCAGTTTCCATCCCCAATCGGCTGTTTGATGAGTAGAGTAAAGCAATCTCACGATTTGTACGGCAAGGCAAGAGCTCTCGTATCGGATTCAAAACTTTACAATTATCAAAATGGGATGGGCTGGGATTTGCCTTGTTTGAAAAAATACTTTCATCTCAAATCAGAGCCTTGCTGGTGTGACCCAGAATACGAAGCTCAATGGAAAAATGTTGAGATTGCTGTTGTATGAAATCTGTTCTTACAACATAAAAGGAGCTGATCAACAGATGTAAACTCAGCAAAGATGTTAAAATCTTTATTTGTTGGCTTACAATCAAAATGAAGATTTAAAGTCTGGACAAAAAAAAGGTATAAAGATTTTTTTACCAGATTGAAAAGGAGAATCATCTTAAGAGCTTTGAGGACTTGAAGGAATCCTTTGGCTAAGAGAAACAGGATTTAATGGGTATTTGCAAATAAGTTATGACAATAATAGCCCCCTGATTGAAGTATTTATTAAATCTTATGAATCAGAACATAATTTGGGCTTTCATTGTACAGATTACATAAAAGGAAAGCTGGGAAAGAGAGGGCCACTTAGTTCTAGATGATGAAGAGTGGGAAGTATATGGAAGAATGTGTCTTGCTTCTTTATAACCCCATGTCAAATTGCCCATTACTGTTGGAGAAAGTGTTTGGTTTGGTCAATCAAGCTTTACAGACAATATATGACATTTCCATTACGCTGGATTTCAGAACTGTGTATTTGAGCCATGGACACAATTGGCAGATAATTCTGGAGCATCCTCCTGGCGGCAGCAAAAAAGACAAAATGCACCAACAATCAGAATTGGACAGACATTATATTGGACATGAAAAAAAAAAAAAACAGAATTCGGACCAGTTTCAAAATTTGCTAATTTTACATTTTGTGGGCAAAATGGGAAAATATTTTGGTTTCATATGTGTTTTAGTTTCTATTGTCTTTCATTTCTTTGATGTACGCTCTCTGTTCTTGTTTTGTGTTTTTCATGTTCTTTAAAACTTAAAAAATAATAATGATCTTAATTTAAAAAAAGAGGTCAATAATTATTTAATAGAGTGAATTATAATATATGATTTATGTATTGTGATCATGAGACTTTTCAGTTTTATTTTTTGGTTTTTTTTTACGTGTGAATATTGTGAATCATGGAATATTGGACGTTTATAAATTATCCTCCAGACAGATCTGTACGTCTTTGTTTTGCTTGGCCTGATGGGTCCAGATGTTCTGTTTTTGCTTTAATTTTCCCTAGGGAAAGCTTAGGGGTTGTTTTTTAAAGTTAGTGTAGGGACAGCGAAGCCCTGGCAGCTTATACGGCCCCAAAGGGGGTTGGCCTGCGTTATCCCACCGGACTTTGCGTTATCCCGTCCGGACTTTGCGTTATCCCGTCCGGACTTTGGTTATCCCGTCCGGACTTTGCGTTATCCCGTCCGGACTTTGCGTTATCCCGTCCGGACTTTGCGTTATCCCGTCCGGACTTTGCGTTATCCCGTCCGGACTTTGTTATCCGTCCGGACTTATGCCGTTATCCGTCCGGACTTTGCGTTATCCGTCCGGACTTTATCCGTCGTCCGACTTTGCGTTATCCGTTATCCGTCGGACTTTGCGTTATCCGTCCGGACTTTGCGTTATCCGTCCGGACTTTGCGTTATCCGTCCGGACTTTGCGTTATCCGTCCGGACTTTGCGTTATCCGTCCGGACTTCGCGCTTTGTGTCCAGATTTCGCGTCATGCGTCTGGACTTCGCGTTTCGCGTCCGGACTTCGCGTTTCGTGTTATGCGTCCGGACTGCACGTTTCGCATTATGCGTCCGGACTACGCGTTATGGATGGCGTGGATGGATAAACACCACTAATGATTAAAGACTGGGACTTTTATTTTATTTAGTGTTATAATTGCGTTTCCTTTGTTGACTATTGGTAATTATTATTATTTAATTTTTTTAATCGCTTGCTGGTCTTGTGTCTGTTCTGTGTTTTCAACCACACACACACCCACCCACAGACACACACACACACACACACACACACACAGACGCAAACACACACACACACACACTAAAGAGGAGGCTCTTGAGGCTGTTATGCAGCACACATTGAAAATCGTGTCTGTTGCTGCCAGTTAATCAAGAACATGGTGATTTTAGTTTGTTGTGTAATGTAGGTTCCTATTTCTAGTCTATACAAATTTAATTAAATTTAAAAAAAAAATTTAACACCCAAAATCACAACAGTAGTTGCCTTGAGGGGCTACAGTACACTAAATAAAACGTAATACATAAAATTGAAAAACTAAAAGATATATGATGATTTCGAGTAGTAAAACAAACGCATATGAGAAAGGAGGGCAGTAGAAACACCACAAATAGAGAACGTTGACGTGTTTGGGGGGAAGGAAAGCCCAGCAATGTGCTGAGAGCATAGTGAGCTGTGACTGCCGGGGGAACGTCCCCTCTATAAGCTCCGCCCCCTTTATACATGTCACCAATGCATTGGTGGTTCAGTGGTAGAATTCTCGCCTGCCACGCGGGAGGCCCGGGTTCGATTCCCGGCCAATGCAAAACATTTAGTTTTCTTTAAGTCAATCTAAAGTCAATATGACAACAAGCAAAGCTAAATATTACTTTAACTATTAACTATTGCCAAAAGCGAATTCCACCAGAGAAGCATATGATCTTTGAAGCAGTAGTAATTAAGAAGGTATATTTGCAAAGTCTGAGGCGCTCTCAAAAACATACTGCTGGGACTTCGCGTTATATGCGCGTCCGGACTTCGCGTTTCGCATTATGCGTCCGGACTACGCGTTATGGATGGCGTGGATGGATAAACACCACTAATGATTAAAGACTGGGACTTTTATTTTATTTAGTGTTATAATTGCGTTTCCTGTGTTGACTATTTATACATTTTTATTTTATGTTTTTTAATTGCTTGCTGGTCTTTTGTCTGTTCTGTGTTTTCAACCCCACCCACCCACGCGTTTTGTATCGCCCAAGTTCACAACAGTAGTTGCCTCGAGGGGCTACAGTACACTACATAAAACTTAATAAAATTGAAAAACTAAAGATATATGATAATTTCGAGCGGTAAAACAAACGTATATGAGAAAGGAGGGCAGTAGAAACACCACAAATAGATAACGTTGAAGCGTTTGGGGGGAAGGAAAGCCCAGCAATGTGTTGTGGCATGTGCTGAGAGGATACCGAGCTGTGACTGCCGGGGAAACGTCCACTCTATAAGCTCCGCCCCCTTATTGCATGTCACCAATGCATTGGTGGTTCAGTGGTAGAATTCTCGCCTGCCACGCGGGAGGCCCGGGTTCGATTCCCGGCCAATGCAAAACATTTAGTTTTCTTTAGGTCAATCTAAAGTCAATATGACAAAACAAACAAAGCTAAATATTACTTTAACTATTGCCAAAAGCGAATGCCACCAGAGAGGCTTATGATCTTTGAAGCAGTAGTAATTAAGTAGAGATATTTGCAAAGTCTGAGTTCTTGAAAATATGACAAAAAGGGCAGAGAAAACATAAGTGAGTTAAAGTGAGAATAGAATACGTAATAACTGAGATCTGAGGATTTGTGCATTACCATAACAATGTGTTGTGTATCTGGGTGAAAGGTCAATGGATAACAGGATTTAGTGGCTCCTGCTACGTTGGAAACATCTGGTCCAGAAAAGCCATCTACACAGACTGTAGCTTCAGTCTTCAAATCCTGATCCCTGTCATTGTGCTGTAAACAACATACAAGCTGTAATTATGAAAGTCTCTGTGCATACAGTCAAATGTTTTTCCCATGAAGGACTTACAAGTGGCATATGTTGCATTACTGAGTGGTGAGCTGGTGTGGTGAAGTCTAAATGTGCAGATTTTTCCTGTATAGTAATATCACCCTTAACCTTTACAGGAGGGAACAAGCAGCATATGTCCCAAATCATAACAAAGTGCATAATATATTACCTGTGTTGTAACCATGGCTTTCAGCATGTAGACTCTTGTATCACACCATGATCTAAGGACCATCTTACATGTGAATGTTCCCACTGAGTCAGCTTGAAAGCAGAGTGGGACCTCAACACACCTACAGTCTATTGAACGTAGATAATACAACTCCACACCTTAGTTTAATTTGTCAGAACAAAAATGTAAATGCAGAACGCATAGTAGTTTACCTGCAGGATTCTCCCATGGCATTTGGAGGCTTTCATTTACAGGGATAGTAACAGTTTTTGGTAGTTTGAAGTACTGCGGTAAGGACACCTCAAGGCTGTACATGATCCCATTTAAAGAATCCTTCAAAAAAGCCTGAGTACAGGAGAGACATCAAACATTAAAACAAACTCTGACTAGTTCGAAGGTGAATATACATACCTGCTTTCTCAGTTTGTGCAGAGCTGTTGCTCTTCTCACACTACTGCTGTGTAACGTGTGTGTCAGAGACCTCCTCCTGTGCTCATCAGCACTCATTGTGTGTTGGCCCCATGTGGCCAATGCTTGCTCCCAGGCCATATTAATTATGGGCAAACGGATAACTTTTCTGCACACCTCACCTACTTTGCATTGTAGGCTAAACGCTGATACATGTGTATCTCATTTAAGAAAAAGTGAGAATGCATATCAGTGGACAGCATAGTATTTTGTCTTTATATACCAGTACAACTCTTACCGGCACTTGAGTTTGGCTGTTCACTTGGTTTTGCAGAGAGTGTCATAGGCTGAGGGAAATCCGATACAGCTTTCAGCAAGTACACCATTTCTCCAACCTAAAACATACATACAACATAGATTTTTCAAAACTCATATAAAATGGTAAATTAGCTCAGATAAATATCTATGTTTATGCACTCTTAGACAAAAAGCCAAAGTTACCTGTGGACACACAAGCAGCACACAACAGTATCTGCTTCCAAGACTGAAGGGCAAGTAGTCTATGTTCAGAGTATGTTCTTGACCCGATTTCAGGAAAACACTGTTCGCTGCACATAGGAACTCAGTGTCTTCTTCAATATCTGAACACATAAATAGAACAAATAATCAGAACAAATAATCAAACTATTTCAAGGATGGCATGCATGCGTTCGTATGTTCATACTTACTAGGATCTGACCATTTCCCGTCTGTCATCTTTTCCACTAGGGGACTTGTAAAGGGAGGAATGGAAGGGTGAAAACATTATTATTATTCATTTGACACTAACACTCATGAACCTAATGGGGAAGAACCAGCAAAGCTCTCATCATCATCTTCATCTGACTAGAGAGTGAAAAAATGTTTTAGCTTTGAAGATGTCTCAGGCGTTAGAGATGCATAAGGACCAGGCACCTTAAAACGGTCTGATGTGGAACACGATTAAGTGCAAGCAGACAGCAGTTCTTACATACATACATACACACACACATACACATACACACAAACACACACATACACATACACACACATACATACACACACACACATACACACACACACACACACACACACACCACACACATACACATACACGCAAAGCTTATAACATTCTAACGGGGAAGATTAGTTTACATTGTGCAAAATAAAGGGATTATATTACTGTAAAAACGCATGCTGTTTCTTGGGATTGCAGGTGGTTTGCTGATGCTGGTTTGGCTTCAGAGGATTGTTCACAGAATCAACCAGTGTTACCCTGAAGAAAAAAACCCACACATTTACTCTAAGAGCACTCGGATAACAATAAGACTACTACATAGTCACACACTTACTTGAAATGACCATCACTTTTGAAAGGATTGGTAACTGTCAGTTGGATTGATTTAAGCTTGTAGCATGGAGAACTGCACTTGACAGTTATCTGAACACAGGAGTGGGGATAGATGTAGTGAGGACCTGATATTTTAGATGTTTGGATACTGGTTAGCCATCACCGCAGGGTCAGGACAGCAATGATATGTTCAGGTCAGGACAGCAATGATATGTTCAGGTCAGGACAGCAATGATATGTTCAGGTCAGGACAGCAATGATATGTTCAGGTCTGGACAGCAATGATATGTTCAGGTCAGGACAGCAATGATATGTTCAGGTCAGGACAGCAATGATATGTTCAGGTCAGGACAGCAATGATATGTTCAGGTGCGTAAAGAGAATGAGGAAACGGGTCAGGAGCTTTATAGACACACACAAACACAAATAAACAAACACAAACACACAAACACGTTGCTTCTTTCCTTTTGTCTTCGCTGATTGATAGAATAACTCTTCTTCTTCTTCGTCTTTGGTGGTGTTTTATGGCGGTTGGTATCCATAATGTTACATGTTGTTGTTGGTGCTTCCAATGGCGGCCGGCAGCCAACCGCAGAGGCGAATCCTTCTTCGCTACCCACTGTAGCTGTGACTCTTGGGAGTCACTTTCGTTGTTGTCGCGGCGGTCCGTGGCAGCCGGCAGTTGAGCGAGGACAGGAGATCGGTAGGATGTTTGTCTGTCCTATTCAGCGACTTACTGAGTCGCGTGTTCTGTTCTCATGCGAGTAAAGGCTCTTTCTACTTTGATTGGTATCCATGTTACATTACCACCAACCGCAAAGGCCCATCCTTTTTCTTTGGTGTTTCATGGCGGTAGTCATCCATAGTGCTGCATTACCGCCAAATACCACTGCTTATATGTCCTTATGTTCTCTTATCAAGCATGCAAAGGCTGGAGCGCCCTCTACAGGACATTCCACAAGCTGCAAATGCATGTTAGCATCAACTGAACTGAAACAACGGCAAAGAAGCAAGACCAAACAGGTTCTACAGATAGTCCTTTGTACCACATACACACCATCACGAGAATCCACTGTGACGACAGAGGGTAATAACGTAAGATACTGCACAGTTGTCCACCATTATAACATGAAACTCCGTGCCAATGACATGCAGCGTGTTGTCTAGTAAACAGTTAAGACATTTTAACTCAATATTTATTCAGAACGTACCGTGGGAGAAATGTGTGTAACACAAGTCTTCAGATGAAAAGCCAAGGTTCCATGTTCTCCAAATGTAGAGCTGGAAACGAGCAGAAGGGCCGCCTCCTTTGGCCGCAGGAAGGCATAGGTGTACTGGATGGTCAGGTCACTGCTTTCCCTGCAAAGCAGCAAAACATCTCCAAATCATCTCATTTACATTCTAAAAAGTAGCTTAATGCCAAAGAAACTTTTCTAATGATACACTCAACAACACTTTTGTTTGGCTCCCATTTTCCACGAGCAAACAAACCCATTCCTCTCAAATCTGTCTGAATCTGAAACCGATCAGTATCTGGGGCGACCACCATGCCGCACACATCTCCGTCACACAGAGTTCAGGTTGTCGCCTGTGGAATGACGTTGCCCATCGATGCGACGGCCGTCATGATTCTGGGCGTTACGAAAACAAACTGAGTGGAATGTTGGTCCGCTCCTCTTCAATGGCAGTAGCTGGAGATTTTCTTTAGTTTCATTGTTTGTGAACGGAGAATCATTGGCGTTTTAGGACAAACAGGACAAACCTAAAACATACTTAGCAGACAAAGTGAAAGACGGCCCTTCAGGTAGAGAGAAGAGATGGGAATCCGCTCCCAACAGCAGCGCGGTATATTTGACAGGCCTTGCCGTTGCAATCGTCAGATGGACCTGCAATTCACAAATAGACATCTTATATTCAAAAGTGGGGAATCAACACAATGATCTTTACAATTAGTCTAAACAGCACACAGTTAAAAGTGTGTCAAATGCGTTAATCGGGCGAAATCTGACTGTAATTACTGTATTTAGGAGCGTTCATAATCCCAATCCCCTTAAATGTGCATTCATCTAGCCTCAACTAGAGTCATCAACAGAAGGTAATCATCATGTAACGTTGTGAATTAAAATCTAAAAAAAAAAGGCCCGTGTGCCATTAGGTACCTGCTTGCTAAAGGTGCCGTGTAGTTCTCCAGAAAGGGTAATGGTTTGTGTCGGCTGGTACTGAGGAAGTTTCTTATTCAGATGAACACACAGCATTAACAACTGCACAGGGTTGGGATCTGACAGGTCCGTAGGCTACACATAGAAGCACATGAGCAAGCACAAATGATGACCCTTTGCATTGCACCTTTACTTCCTTACATAAACGTCGATGTTGAGGGAAAGTGACGTCAACGCTTGCACTACTATAATGTTGTTATGAAGAATCTCCTCCATACTGCTGGGTTTAGTGTACATCCTCCTAAAATGACTGCAAATCTGGTGGGATACAAGTACAAAATTACTGGTAAATCCAAAGTCCAAAACATGTTTCTAGAATTCAGAATTGACTCATTTGACCATTTAAACTCTCCATTCCTAATCGGCTTGCTGTGCCCTAATGCCAGCGCGTTCATACATATCACCAGAGTTGGGGGTAACGCGTTAGCTGGTAACGGGTCAGAGTACTCCATTTTAAACCCAGATGATGTGAGCGTGCGCATTATGCAACTAGTGACTGGGAGACGTGTCCTCGCGCCAAAGAGAAACACACTTTTTTTTTAAAACTCCCCCTCCTTCGTTATAACCGCTCTTTTGTGCTAAAACTAAGTGCGTGCTGTTGTCGTGCGTCGCTGCTCGTGTTGTTCATTGCTCGAGGCCGACACGTGCTTATTGTCAATTTACTTTGCTTATTGGACATTTGAATGATGATGATACCGAGTTCAGCAACACAAAAGAGCTTTTCGGCTCACGCACGCCCCCTGGAGGCAAAAAGTGAGTACAGCAATTTGCTATTTTACGGCCAACGATTCTGTTGATTTTGTTTTATATAATAGAGCATGTCACCGACACTTTATCTTTGGAACTGTGCCAGAAAAGGCTGTGAAGAAAGATTTAAATGCAGCAGATAAAAGGGCCAATTATGACTCAATGTTAAACGCAGCGCCACATTCTCCTATCTTTAACCAGAGCCACGGCAATTATTGTAAGCAACCCGACAACAGGTTTTAGCGTGCGACCGTGGAACTGTAAAGACGCGTGACCCTGGAACTGTGAGGTCATATTCTGTCTAAAACAGAACCTGTTAGTTTTATGTGAAGAGAAGCTTTAGACGAGAGACGCAGCTTTTTCAGTGAGTTTCACACTTTTAGTATAATGTGTTTATGTTTGTAAGTGCTTAGTACGTTTTAACAGTTCAGTTTTAGGGGCGAGTTGACTGTACAGTCCGACAGAGGGGCTAATGTGAGGCTGGGGCTTCTCTTGTTCTCTTGAGTGTTAAAACGTCCCTGGAACTTTCTTAAACTTTGACCCCCGATGTCTCTTCCCACAACCATAATCAAGAAAATGTATGACAGCAACCTTAAATCTGATGATTTGACTGTGTCTTAGCTCCACTGGAGCATGGCTCCGTTCGCGGTGTGTTTTCGGCCTAGTTCCTGCCGCGGACGACAGCCGAGCGTGACATCGTGAGCTCTCGACATAAGAATCTTAATTATTGGCAATGCAAGAGTACTTTCACACGTTATAAAAGTAACAGTAGCGCGCGTTCGTCTTCCAGGGCAGTAACGAGGTAACGTAACGAGTTACTTTTCAAAATATCGCTACCCAACACTGAATACAACACGCGCACACGCACACACACACGCAGGCACCTAATCCTTTCCATGCCCATCACATCCACCACAGTGCCACTAGCAGACATGAACAGCTCAATGCTGACCAGGTAAGGGCAGTGGGCAGCAAGCACAGCTGCAAGCACAAGCCCATCTGTGAAGTCCAGATCAAAATTTACAATCCAGCGAGCGGGTGGAGCAGCATCTGGAAAAGACACAATGATACTTTTCTGCAGAACACTTTGACATGCAAACGTGTGATTCAATATTTTATACCAGAGGTCCAGACAGTCTTCCTCATGCGGTCATAATGCATGTTAAGCCATGAAAGTAACTGGAGTTCAAACTCAGAGTAGATGTTGCTAGCCTGTGGCTGGAGGCAGGAGGGTGCCACTTTACCAGCGCTTGGATCTTTTGAATTGCATGGCACACGGCATAAGATAAACACCTAAGATACAAGAATAAAATATGGACATTCTTTTAGAGGCAGCTACTGTGCAGTTCTTATATCTGACATTACATGCAATAAAAACCTGTCCGATCATGAAATCTGAACAAGCACAAAGGCAGTGTCACCTTAAAGATCTGCAGCAGCAAATCCATCCATGAGCGTTTGCTCATCGACTCGTAGTTTATACCGCTGTAGTCACTATTGGCAGACGCTTTCTCCTGGGCACAAAAAGACACAAGTCAATAAGGAGGCATATTAAGTGGGTGGGGTTGTGCTGTACCTGCAAAGAGCACCAGTGCATGAATTCCCTCTTGTCCAACAAGTACTCTGGTCTGATGTGAGAGAGGCAGGCTCCCTGCACACTACACACGGAGCATCTGTGCTAAAAGCATTTATGAACAAACATACTTCACTGCTATAATTTACCTGAGAAATTCCAGTATGGCTTTGTACTGTAGCATGAGCTGAGGTGTACGCTGCTTCAAATCATCTGAAATGGACTGGATGGGAGGAATACCAGGAACCTCTTTCCCAGTCAGATGGATAAGCATATCCACAACAGACCTAAGCACCACATCAATTTCTAGTAGTAGTAGTAAGACTTGCATCAAAAATCCATGTGGTTCACACACAAACCTGAAGCCCTTATTCGGAGCTTTCCGGTTGGGATTGTTTTTTTGAATTTTGGACTCAACTCTAATGAATAATACAAGAAGTTACAATGTTGTATTTCCTTATAGATGCATTAGTAAATGGTGGGCTTACCTTCTGACACTAAGAGGAACAGATATAGGGTATGGCCCATTAGCCCAGCCAAACAGACTGAACCACCTCTCCACTGCAACTAACACACTCTGGTGAAAGTGGCCCAGCTCTGAGTTGGAGGCATGAAACTCTGGAACCCCACAGTTTGTGGGGGTTCCTCTGCTATACGACGATCCTTCTTCACTGCTACTATGATAACTGGTACCAATACTCTCAGGAAAAGAGTCTGGCAGATATCACAATATGAACAAGACATTAATACATATACTAGATATTAAGAACCAAAGTGTTACCTGCACCGGAAAGCTTTTTTAAGGAACCGGAAAGACCAAAGGTTGAGGCTGAAGAAAAAGATCCTACACTTGGTATGTGAAAGTTTTGAAGTACGGCCTCGACCGCTGTCGCACCTATACATGCACCAGGGTCATGAGAGTGCTTTTGCTCAGATTAGGCACTCGTCGCTCTCGTGAGAAGGTGCAATGTCTGTTTTACCTTTTTTGAGAACAATTTGCTGTTCAGAGCGATGCAAAGCCACGTACGGCCAAACTGTCAACAGACAATTGTCAGCCACAGCCCACACCTTCACCGGGACCCTGAAAAGAGTGGATGTGTTGCATCATTTGGATGTTACCTGAAGACATGAGTTCTTACCTGTTGAGGAAGTGGTCGTGGAAGATAATGGTTGAACTTAAGGTCAAAGGCGTGTCAGAGCAGAAGCATACATTGCAGACGAGGGATGCTGTGTCTTTGTCTCTTGAGTTCTTTGATTTGAAAGAAAATAATTATTTTTATTAGCATATGCCTCATATTAGGGATGGGCGATATCAGTTCCAATATCTGTATCAATTTCTATATATTTCCCCCCAGATTGAGCAAAAATGAGGAAGAGCTCAATTTAAGCTAAAAATATGTGTGTGTTTTCTTAAACCGTCAACAAATTCGGGGTTTTTTGTTATTATTTATATGTCAAAAGTTAATTTGTAAACAACACTTAAATTTCAAACAGATTCTTGGGCCTTGCTATGGATCCAAATATCGACTATTATTGTATCGGCTCAAAAGAATAAAAAACCCACCCCGACCTCAGGTTTAGTTTGGTCATTCTGTCCGTTGTAGCTCAGTTGTTATAATACCTTATTCTGGAGCTGAGCTGGGATTCGTGTTCCCTGAGGAAAAGCCAATGAGAGATGCTGCTGTCCTCCATTGTCTACATCACTAACTTCAGCCGTAATGTGTGTGCCACTGAGGGGAAAAAGAAGGAACCATTTAACTCTCATTTTGCCCGTTGACAAAAAAAAGATTGTATTCAAAAAGTTAGAAGCAATAATTCTGAATAATTGTGCTTTTATATGTAAATATTCTATATGTTTGTAAAATCACCACCCTTGACAGCCCTTGACATAAAACTGTGGTCTTCTTTTGCTTTCCTTGGGGACATTCGTCTCTTTGAACTTGTTGTCATGTTTGAAAGAACACAGAACAAAGTGGACCAACCTTGTGTATCCTGTTGCCACGACAGTGAGTGTTACTGTCATGTTGCACCCCAGAGGCACTGGGGTGAGCAGGAGCTGAGGAGGGTGCACAGTGATGTGAGGAAGAGGCTGCACAGTAACGGACAGCTCTCTGTATGTGTCTTCATGGTCTCTGATCTCACCCCGTCTCTTGTCTCCCAGGTAAAGAGGAAGAGTCAGATTTACCACTGCTCCGGGGACAAAGAACCTTTTCAGACTTGACATTATGGATTTAATTTGATACAAATAAGCATGATTTGATGTCTAACCTCTTTGAAATGTTGCAGATCTAATGCTGACTTCCACTCTGGTGGACTGACCAGGCTCGAGTCTTCCTGAAGATGGAGACACAGTGCACACTGGCTCTTCTCCATCCATCATACACAATCCAGCAGCAAAACAGTCAATCCACCAACTTAAATGTAGCTGCGCTGATGATTTCCAGCTGATATTTTCACACGTTTCGGCTTTCAGCTCAACTGTCTGTTTGGAGAGAAGTAATTGTGGCAAAAAGAAAAGAAAACTTGGTATATACACTTTTATATAATGTTGAGAGAACGTACCTTTGTGCAAGTGTTGGGCATAGCAGCCATATCAAAAAGTAAACTGTCGGGAGACATATGTACTGGAGGCCGGAACACTGTGGAAAACGGGTGAAATTAAATATTTTATTGTTTTGTCTTCTTGGGCAAAGCCGTACTAACCCAGGTCTCACCTGTGGCCTCCACGCGTCTGGAACCTGTTGCCGTGGAAACTGACAGAGGTACAGCCTGGACGGTTGCTTTGGTGCTGCCAGATGTCAAAGTGCATGAGGAGGAGACAGTGGACGGCGAAGGAGGGAGGGACAATTTAAGGGTACTAGAAACCACCATTCCATTGACCGCCATTGGAAGCTCAAAATCATAGCTGGCCACCTGCAGACGAACACAGCCCGACTGAAGGTGCATTTCACATTTCATCATCACAGAACATATGATAACTCACCCGGGTGGGACGGAAGACAAGGAAGCAGCCGGCGGTTTGGTTACGCTGCAGTTCCACGACACTCAGCCCGGGGTCCGACACTTGGAAGCACATTCACCAGACTCCCATTATATAAAAACGACATTCTTGATGCGTTAAATTGTTAACTATACCTGCTGAAAGCGCTGTTGATTGGACAGAAAAATCCGTATAATGGGATAAGTCGAAGGTGACCCTGGCGGGAGCCGATGAGTGGTTTGTGAGGGCGAAGGGCACTCTTCTCCGGGAACCAAGATAGACCCCAAGAAGCTGGAAACTGGACTGGAAAAGTACCGAACGCAAAATATACGCTTTTCAACACTTCTGTAATGATTTCAACTAGTGAGAAGGCGTGGCAAGGCAAACGAGCAGGGCATTTCCAGTGACCATTATCAGTAAGAAAGAAGAGTTTAAAAACGTACTCTGCTTATCTCGACGTTTGGAGGCTCCACTGACCCGCCCACTCTGAGGTCAATGGACTTCAAGCTTTTCAGAGCAATCTGTGGAGAACACTTCCAACGTCAGCGCATCTCATCGGCTCCATTAAACAGAACAAACAAGGAGGCATTGTCTTCTTCTGACCTCAACTATGGCGTCAAATCTGATGACGGAATCTGGGGTGAAGTGAACGCTGAGAACAGCCTGCCCACCTCTGGGCACCATTCCTTCAGCCGGGCTCACCTCCATGCCTGGCAAAGGGCAGACCTCCTTCACCTGCACCAGAGTAAAACAAAAAGGGACATGCAGTACTAATTGTTTCACTTCTAGGTCGACGTGTAACCATTGCACATTCGAGGTGCCAACGATGCAAAACGCAGCACCTGGTAGAAGGCGTGGTTGGCTCCAGTGTTACGCAGCACTGCCGTTCGGACAGAGGGCATATTTAAGGGGACTGACTCAAATGTCACTCGTTTCTTGTCAATCAGCTCAACAGTGGTGCATCCCACCTGAGAAATGAGAGGGAAATGATTCGTTTTGTGACATACGCTAATAAATGAGTGAACAAAAAATAAATAAAAAATCCCTTGACATTTCATCACCTTTACGTAAATGGCCTGCTAAAATCCAAAACGTACCGTGGCCACGCAGCGCAAATGGCGTGCGCTTCCTTCGCAGACGCTCAGGGCAAAGTCCCCTTCGACGGGAGACGAGAAGGCGCCATGCCACACCACTTCACAGTCCAGTTCTTTGTACGCGCCGACAACACCTGGGCAAAAAGGAAGAGGATTCATACACCAAGTGGAAAAGCTACGTTTGGTGGATTGAGGGCTTATTCGTGGTCATTATTGTATACGTTTTGCCAGTGAAATGACTGCTGTTCAGAAATATATAAATCAAACGCATATCCATGGTCGACACAGGGAAGGAATATCCCCAGTATTTAAACTCAAAACCATTGACTGAGACGCTGGAATAAAACCTATAGGTATATTTCACTTCAAGGCAAGCTAAAGGCTAATACGGGCAACACATTTGGAAGTATACATATATAAATATATATTTGTCCAACTGTTAAGAGCTCTGTGTTTGAGACGGTCAAACGTGCACATGTTGAGACTCTACGCTTCAAACGCACTGATTATATTGCACATTTTACTAAACATGTTGCCAGTTTGCCAGGTTTTTCCCAGTTTGCCAATTTTGGGCACATTTTAACGTGGTTGGACATGAGCGGCAGACGAGTAGGGGGATTCAATAACTGTTACTATAGCAACCATATGATAAACAAGGGCCAAATCCATATACATGACGCAATAGCTAAGATTTGACAAATAATATGTCCTAATGACACCTTTATTTTGTTAAATGAATGTGTAAATTGTCAGAAATAGTTTATTTTAAACCGATTCTGACACTAAGAACTTAAGAAAATACATTTGTGCTTTTACAATATCCGTACTGGTTTAAAAAATATATTCTTACATGGATAAAAATTGGGTACAGCCCCGTTAAGCATCAGAAAATATGCACAAATGTTGGCGTACGGTTCTGTTCAAATGGGTATTAAAAACCTGTTGCTGGTCGAATAGAGAACTGAGTCCCGCTGTCGGTGATGACCGGTTTCCACGTGAACTCGGCCGGACGGTTCCTGTGGTTTTTAAGGGTCACCGAGCTCCTGTAACCTGAGCGGGCGAGCAATGTCGAAGTGGGCTGAAGCACCAGCTGACCGGTGGACAGCTCCAGATCAACGGGGACCACCTCGGCCTGGACCAGGATCTGACCCGGATGCTTTTGGTTCACGGTGTACGGCACAGTTCTGCACACGAGACCACAGCGCTGTTAACTGTTGACGCACAAAACAAGCTGCTGTGAAGGCGGGTTTCGTTCACGCACCGATAAAATCCCCCCAGCTCCGTGCTCTGAAATGTCATGGTCAGTGTTGCTTGCGAGAGGGGTGGGAGGACGTAAGAGACGGGGGAGGAGCCTTGGAGCTCCGGACAGTCCACCTGGATTTGGACCCAGACGTGCGCGGACAGGTGATTGATCATCTCCAGTTGCCGAGTGCACGCTGACCTCACGCACACCTCTCCAAAGTTCACTGACAGCGGTCCTGAGGAGGAAGTGAGTGACACCAAAAAAGGCTCTCCACAATTACACATCAAACCATTAGGACTGAAAACACGTGCGATATATTGTAAATAGATGAATCACAAGTTCTTATTCCTAACCAATAATAACTTGGTACAACTCCTGGACGTTCAGGGTCCTGTTACATTCTGCCACCTCCTGGTTGGTAGATGGAACTGCATTTATTAACCCTGAAACCTACAAATAACAATACAAAAAGATTCAATAACCCATAATTCCTTGGCATAATGGTGAACTACGCCTCTCACCTCTTTGGTTGTTCTGTATTTCGTCGGTGTGCTGTTGCTTCTGCCATCACAATTGTGCTGGCGCCGTGACTTTATAAAGGAAGTGCTTCTTTGGTCGAGGTCTTTGCAATGAAGTTTAGGAGGGACTAGACCTTGGGACGGCTCGATCCCAATGTCCACATTGTTCTCGGCCTTTTGTTGCTGCCTATCGTCCGAGAACACAAGGTCAACGAGTACTTTCACTTTAAGTACAGTAAACGTCAGTACGAACGAACATACTTCCGCTGAAGGTTTTGTTGGCGTCTCTGTCTACGCTGACGAAACAAATCAGAATACATTTGCCGGTTCTGAGTTCTTTTTTCCTCTTCCTGCTGAGTAAAGGCATAGCTGGTGTCAAGGTAACGGTAGCGGGGTACATCGGTGAAGATGGTCCTAAAACGAGCAGAGGTCTGGAGTGAATATAAAACAAAAGGCAACAGAAAAACACACAGACGGACAGTTTTTAATAATAATACAACATTGTTATTACATTTATTTTAACGTGATTACAGGGACAAAAACAACAATGTGATAGCGACAGGGACAAAATAATATTAGTCAAATCAAACTTTTTGCTGGTAAAAGAGGCATTTTCTGTGTATTGTTATTGAAACTATAATTTGACCTGAAATCTGTGTGTGGCGTGGGGGGCTTCAGACTTTGGGCTCTGTCGTTTGGGAAAGCCACGAACTCTTGATATCCACCGGGCGCGGTCTTCTCTCGGCGGTGTTTGTGCAGCTTCGTCTTGTCAGCCCTGAGGACTGCAGCTGGCACCAGCTCACGACACAGGGAAATGTCACTTAATGGCACATGAGGTTGCAGCCCTGTTGCGTTGGAGACCGATGGAGTAATGCCTGAAGTACAGAACAATGACACTTAACAACAAATAAGATCAAAACAGATCTGTGTTTTTTCCTTTTCACCAGGATTTAGCTGAGGTCCAGGATGTGTAGTCCTGCTGCCACAGACGGCTGACAGGTGCAGGACAACGGTGTGGAAGGTGCGAAGCTGGAGTCCTTCAAACTCCTCCTTGTGGTTAGAACCTCTCGCCGGCCTCACCTGACCAAGGACATCTATTTTTTGAAGCATCTGAAAAGTCCCTTGTTGTCTTGGACTGAAGGAAATAACTATGTTCTGAAAAGTGTCACAAGTACAAAAGAGGATTACACTTGACTATTTGGACTAATTATATAAATATATACACACACACACACATATACATATACACACACGCATATATATACATGCGTATATACACACGCATATATTCACGCATATATACACACGTGTATATACACACGTGTATATGCGTATATACACACACCATATATACACACACATGCATATATACATATACATACATATGTGCACACGTATATACACACATATACAAACATATATACACACATATGCGTATATATGCATACATACACATGCATATATACATACATATATACATACACACACACATATATACACATATGCATATACACACACATATAAACATATACCCGCATATGCATATACACACACATATAAACATATATACACGCATATGCATATACACACACATATAAACATATATACACGCATATGCATATACACACACATATAAACATATACCCGCACATGCATATACACACACATATAAACATATACCCGCATATGCATATACACACACATATAAATATATACACGCATATGCATATACACACATATAAACATATATATACACGCATATGCATATACACACACATATAAACATGCATATATATACACACACACACATACGCGCATATATATACACAAACACATACGCACATACATATACGCTTATGTACGCGCATATACGCTTATATAGGCGCATATACACACGCTTATATGGGCGCATATACGCACATATATGCGCATATACATGCACATTTGCATGCACATATATGCGCATATATACATATACATGCATATATATATATACCTATATATACACACACACACGTATGCATGTATACACACACATACATACACAAAAACATTCACATATATATATATACACACACACACATATATATACAGACACATATATATATACACACACATATATACACACACACATATATATATACACATATATACATATATACACATATATACATATATACATATATATATATATATATATACACACACACATATATACATATACATACATATATATACATACATGTACATATACATATACATACATACATATATATACATATATATATACATATATATATACATATATATACATACATATATACATATACATACATATATACATATACATACATACATACATATATATATACACACACACACACACACACACACACACATATTTTAGAGTTGCTGATGATGCAGAAAATATTTAAGTAAAATAACGAATGTACCTTGCATTGTCCGGAGGCTATGGTCCCGGCAGAAGGCTTGGTGCTAAAATGTGGCAATTTGCTAAATCTAAAATGTACAGGAAGCTGAGGGCAAAGGTTCTGCAGGACACACAGCAAATCCACACGCTCTCCAGTGACACACGGGGGGAAGTCAAACTTTTGGGAAGGACTCGGAACAAGAGACACAGGAAACCCAGAGCCTGTAACTGCCAGCTCCACACCAGTGCTGCCTGACAAACAAAACACGGGTTTTTATGCAAACGATCTCTGTTGTGTAACATTGAGCTCGTACCATTGTGGTGAGTGAAGCCGTGTTTGCAGCCCACACACTCAAACAACAGGAAAAGGCTGTAATCGCGTCTTCTGGATGAAGAACAGCTCTCTTGTTCCTGTTGTGACCTAAAGGAGTAGTCAGGCACTGACACATTAAAAGATAAACTCCGCCCATTTCCAAATATGTGCTCCTCGTTAGTATAGTGGTAAGTATCCCCGCCTGTCACGCGGGAGACCGGGGTTCGATTCCCCGACGGGGAGTAGCACTTTTTTTTTCCACACCCCTGATCTTAAAATGTACCTGTTACATCCGGGGCTGAAGCATAACGTTAGAGTGGTTTGAGCATAAGCTCCCAGCCGACCGTGTGTTGGAGAACACATGAAGACCTGAGTGACGTCTGGAGAGTACAGGCTGCATTTCTGCATTGTTTCCAGCAGGGTGGTGTCAAGGGCGGTGCTCCTCTGAAGGTCTGTGCCCTGTTGGGAAATCATATTTAGCATGTTGTATTATTTTCCAGTGTAGAGTAAATTGAGTTGACTTGCCATCTCTGTCCCTGGCGCAGAGGCCTGCAGCACACAGACCCAGTCACACGCCTGGGGGGCATTGTTCCTCAGAACTACAGTCTCTACACAAGATGTTCCAAAGAACGCCGGTCCGAACCATAGGCAGGGCAGAGGAACCCCCTGTTTCAAAATGGTAGTTTATCAGTTTGAATGGTGTATACATTTTTTTTCCAAAACTACAAGACCCCTAATCTAACCACCTGCAGGTCAAATATCTCCAGTTGGTGGTCCACCACTTTAGCTCTAATAGTAAGAATGCCAGGTGCACAATTCTGGAGTTTCATACTAAACAGATTTAACACAATTATTAATCATTTCATAATAACAGTTAGTATGTGTGTAGTGACGCGCTTATTTATCTCACACGACGTCTTCGCTGATCTCCTTAATTGCATCAGTGCGCAGTTCGACTGTTATCCACTGGGTGGCGCCAGAGGCCACCACACCGTCGCATGGGCTGATTTTGATTGAGGGGTCTCCACTCTCCTGCACTTGGAACCATCCTGAGAACACAACACAAACATAACAGCAAACAAAGAACATTTAGGTGGAAAAGTGAATGTTCCGTGGGTTTTAGCGACCTGGAGCCGAGCCGTGGTTAGTTATGGACTGTTGTTTGGAGACAACTTGACTCATGGCAGCAACAACGCCAAAATCAACCACTGGATTCATTCGTAAGCAGCACGCCACAGGAAACCTTCAGTCAAATATTTGGGGGGGAAAATAATATGATTTTATTGCAACAAACTCAATCTGCCTAAACTTACGAACTTACGCCAGGATTGGAACTTCCATTGTTTCATTATCTGTGTGAATCACGAGAGCACTTCTGACATGCTCCTCTTTCTCCGGACTGAACTCCAGCAACCCACTGACGAACAGGCCGGGGACCACCGCGGTGTCTGGTCTGCTTTGAGTGAACTTAAACAGCTGAGGGGGAAAGGGGCAATGCATACAACAAGTCAGCATTGAGAGAATAATTACTGTTAATATAAAAAATAAATTATCTAAAATGTTAGAAAGTCAAAAGAGCGCACGTGGAAAGCTAATCCTAAACCTTGCGCACGTGGCCGCCAAAGTGGAACCCTTAATTAGCATTAGCATTTAGCCATTAGCGTCAAACTATTCTGTATTCAATCTATTTCCCCCCTTTTACCTTCGAAGGTGGCGTTTGAAACATGATTTTCCTCAGCCTCTTGCCGACGTTCGTGGCCGTCACTTTGGTTTGGTAGACGTGTCCAACTTGCACGTCGAGAAACTTGACCACCTTAGGCTCCACTCTGACATGCGGCCGGCCAAAGTGCAAGGGGAAAGGAACGCGTTTCTGCAGTTAAAAAAAAAAAAAAAGGCACTCTTCCTTTAGTTCAGCTTCACAGATCTCTCCTCGCATGCCGACAGACACGCGCCGTCGCCGGGCCAACTGTTGCGCGGGGTGGTTTCCAGGAGACGGCGAATCACGTGCATGGAGACGAGGAGGCTCATTTTACGGCCAGGAGCGCTCCACGCGGTCGGTGCAGATATTACACGTTACTAAACAGTTAATTGTCAGTTACAACGCCAGTAATAACACAGTAATGTGGAGAGTTAAGAAGCCAAGTGTATTCTCATGTACGAGCAACGTTACACCACAATAATAATGTAAAAGAACAGTTATTATCAAGAAATTACTCAAGTAAGAGGAAATCATTATTTAATACAAAGAGTACATGACTGGATTTTAGTTTAATGCATAACATCAAGGTGATTTCAAAGATAGACCGCACAAATGAGAATACTATATCTGAAGGTGCAGTGCAAGAAACACAGATGTTTAAATGAGTCAATATTGTCAAAGCGTTGTAACTTGCAAACTTGTGGGAAGAGGAACCAACACTTTTGAGAGTACTGTTATACTGTAAAATATATCACTCAAGTAGGAGTAAAGTATCCTACAGCCCACCGATATAATAAATAACATAAACATTGTCATTCCCACAACCACTTTAGTAAGCAATGTGTAATGATGAATTAAAATGAACCACATGTGAGCCTATTGTAAACACATTTCTTGTGGTGCATTACATTGCACTTAACATCCTTGTAATAATTATTCTGCAAGTCAAACTCTGACTCATATTTCAACACAATAAATACTGCAACTACCTTAATGAATGATTAAAACATGAACAAATAGGATACTGTAAACCACAGAATGGCACATTTATTGAAATGAAAAGTTATGTTACAAAAGTATAATACACGGAAATCAACATAATTCTTTTTTTCCCCATTACAAAATCATAGTTAATTGAAATGACATCTTAAGCGCACATTCATTCCTTCATTGATGACATCCAAAAAGGCGCACGCCATTTTAAATCACTCCCATATTTCGTCATCATAAATAGATGTACTTTTATCTCGACAGTCCGTAGAGGGTGATGCGCTAGTATTTTGGGAAACTTTAACTGCATTCGTGGAGAAGCGTCCCACGTGACAGTTTACTACAGGAAGACCAGTCGATTGGGCTGAATCTACAGTAACACTCTGGTAAGTACATTGCTCTACATCCGTCTGTACACCGCGACGACCGCCGCCGCCGCCGGAGTGTTTTCCATTTGTCAAACTGCCGCACTTTTCATTCTTCTCCCGTAGTTTTGTCTCTAGTCCAAAAAAGTGACTTCGAACGACATAGCGCACACACTGGAGTAGGACATTTCTCTCGTGGCGGATATCGGGGGCCAACAGCTGTACAAAAGGCAAAAACATTTGACACAATAACAGTAATTACGAACTGTACTTTGATGACGGTGACGTGTCATAATTTCGTGGATAATAAATTACCATCTCCAGCAGAGTGGGGCCGCTCTTCTGTGGCGTGTCCTGATGGCGTCCTTTGCCCCGCCTCCCTCCCCGTCCTCGCCGTCCTCTTCTACCGTCGTGTCTTTCTGCGTTAAATGTCACTGGCACGGTACCCTGGGAGTTGGTTGCCGTAGTGCTCAGGATGGTCTGGTTTTCTTGTATGAGCTCGTGTGCTTTTTGAATTGGCGTAGCTGATAAAAAAAAAAAAAGATGCTCCGTTTCGTCAGCATGTTTTTTGTGTATTACAATAGGCCACGCGATGTTACTTACAATCGGGCTCTTCCTCACTTTCACTCATTGACCCATAATTCGCCATCAGAGAGCCCAAACCTGAAGTGATCCGTTTGGGCGCCACGACCACCTTCTCGGGAGCTGCATCGTCCTTGTCTGAATCTGTGAGCATGTTTTACACTGTCACAGAGGCATTTTCCCTTCCGACCGTTCCTAAAACACTAAAACCAACTCACCGAGGTCTGCACAGACTAATGTCCCAAGTGGATCTCCATCTATGTTCATCTTTGCTGCCGTTTGTCGTTTCTCTGCAGCGTTGCCATCTGAAGTATGAAATGGTTGTTGGTGGCGCCCTTGAGAGCCTCTATTTCCCCAACCGCGGCCCCTTCCACCTCCCCTACCCCGTCCTCTTCCTCTTCCTCTCCCTCTCATTCGTCTGCGGATACATTGGGGGAAAAATGTCAACACGTCACGTTGAATAAACTGTTGGACAAGGGCGATCGTTTACCCAAATTGTGCCGTCTCCAGAACACCTCCCGTCTCCTCTCTGGTCTCCATCATCTTTCTTTTCTTCTCGACGTTGTCACGAGTAGGGTAGTTTCTGGGACACAGAACATGAACTGACGTCAACAAATTTATATATTTTCTTTCACGACAATATAGTTCCGCATCATTTTTATTTATTTTTTATATCTTGAACACATACTTTCGCCTTTCCTCTCTCCATTTTGCGATTTCTTCTGGCGTGTCCACTTTGATCCGTTTAGCTCCCGGTGCATGGTTCTGCAGACACAAAAAAGAAAATCCAGTCAATAAAACAAAACAAAACAAAACAAAAGGTATAGAAAATATTTGCAAGCTTACGTTTTTCCAGTGAATGCTGACAATTTTTTCATGAGCCATGAAAATGCAGTCGGGGACAGAGCACTGAAATGTTAGCAAACGCAGTTAATACGATCATATTAAGAAGAAGCCAAATCCAAAAGTGAGTGCATTCACCTTGACATGTTGGGAGACATGTTCGTTGTACTTCTCAGCGTTTTTAAATCCCCGATCACACGTGTCGCAGAAAAATGGGCACTCTGGTTCCTTCTTATTTTTCTGTCATTTACAAGAAATTATATTAGCAACTCATGAGGACAAAATGAGGGGAATTCTGTCCCTTTGGCTGCGTCCGAATGTCCCTAAGCCCTCATTCAGTACATAGTCCTGCACTCTTTGTCCTAACTGCACTATAGACTACTTGGTGAAAAAAAGTGTGCTAAGCTACAATATAATGGGTTTCTATGATAAATGTTGGTCAAATCTGTACACAAACATATCTATGGACTAATGATTATCATGAAAGTTTCATTTGGATCTCAAAACGGATTATTAAACATTTATGGGTGCATTAAAACCGTTTTCATTCACTCGTGTTGTGTCCAGGGAAAGACCTCCTGTCTGCTGTTGTTTTTACAGACTCTCGCAATGCATTGTGGTCTCTGTAGGTTGCGCTTCTAGAATTCATAATCTCAAATGGTGGGCAAGAGCCTGAAATATAGAAAATTGTTTTTGTTGCACGTGGATAGGCCCAGTAATTACAGAGATAAACCAGGTCAACAAATGTGCAATCTGACAGTTTAAAACGGCAAATCCCATCCTAGACTTCTGACCCGCGCTCCGGCTCACTTTTAAACTGAGTCGCGTGAACACAACCTGTAGACCAGTTTGGAGACCGGCCTTTTCAAGGTGCATCGAGGGGAACTTTGAGCGCGCTACTTTTTCACCTTCTGGACATTCAGACTAGGGAATAGGGAATCGGACACAGCCTTTGTTATCATACTTTGTTGCCATAGTTTCCAGGGGTTCCATATTGTGGTCTTCCTCCACGTCCTCCTCCCTGGTGCCACTGATGTCCATAGCTTTGACCTAAAGGACCAAAACATTGAATGCTATTTTTGCATAATAAACATACACTAATTAGATGAAATGTATTGAACGAGGCTGTACCATTTCTGTGTTATGATATCAACTACACATTGCACACACAAGTCACGTGAACAACACCAAAGATGTGTAAATGGTAGGCATTGGTGAGTCTATACGCACCGTGTGGAACATTCGTGCCACAGTTCCCCCATGCAGACGGAGAGCCGTAGCTCACTGTAGCTCCGTGGTAGCTATTGTAGCCCCAGCTGGTTTCTGGGGTCTCCTGCCAGCTCCACATGCCCGGGTGGAAGCTGCTCGCACTGGGCTGCTGCTGAAACGTGTTCGGGGGCGGACTGCTGAAGTCCGGCGGAGGGTAATGTCCCGACTCACTCATTTGACCCCTCGGTAACTCTAGATTATTCTTGCAAATAAATAAAACTGGTCGCCTTTTCACGTTTTCACTCTTTTCACGTGTTGGTGTTTTGCTTGAGTTTCCCTATACGTCACTTCCGCCAAAACAGGATGTGGTAAAGAAGGACTCCATAACTTTTTATTATTTAATCATTATTACGCAGAGTATTATGAATAGTTCATGTATGTTGGCATCATTTATAAATTATAATATCCGGGGTATGCTTTAATGATTTTTATAAACCAATGTTCTTGCGTGCTTTGTCTCGCGATATCTTTCTTGGGTTGCCATCACACATCGAATTCCAGCCTTAAATTAAATGATTTATTTATACATTTGTGTTGACTGTGCGCACTCTTGTCTGGTCATTGACAGACATTTCTAACCTTTAACATTATAAAATGATTAAAATGTTTGCCTAAAATACTGTTTATTCAAAGGCTCCCGCTGATCCCGGGTCGGCTGTTGAAGACCAAATAAGCAGATCTGGCAACACGAACTTTCCCCCGGCCCCGCCACGACCACACGTGCTGCAGCAGGACCTGGAGCTGCAGCGTGGAGATCAGCAGAAGACCCGAGCTCTCTCTTTAGAGGGACATCGAAGTGTTTGGTCAACATGTTGGTTTTATTTGAGACTGCCGCGGGATATGCAATCTTCAAAGTACGTATTTTGTCATCATTGCAGCCAGTTTTTGTCTCGATTCACGCTTACACCGGCTAGCTCCGCGTTAGCATCACCGCTAGCTTCGGCCGCAGTTGTCCAGCTACCGTTCGTCCTAAAAGGGCATGGTGTATATCGTGTTATAAGTTCGTCTCACGCCATATAAGAACCATTAATACACTTCTTAACAAATATAGTATCGTATATTCGTCACTTCACGTCATCCTACTTGTGAGTGTGGAGGCCATGGGAATTTCCCCACGTGTGCAGCACGTTCGGATCGGACGCGCTCTGGAGACCCCCCACATTTCAGAAGATCCATGATTCCATGTCTAAAACGGTCCACTCAACAATGTCGTATTTCAGGTCCTCGATGAATCCAAGCTGCAGCAAGTGGATAGCTTGTACAAAGAATTCGAAACTTCTGAGAAGGCGAACAAAGTGTAAGTAATGTAAACGTGACAATAAGGGTCAAATAAACACTTGTTCTATTTGATAACTAATAAATCCTTGCTCTTTTGCAGGCTTAAGTTGAAGCATTTTGAGAAGTTTCAAGACACCACAGAGGCCTTGGCTGGTAAGTGTAATATTTTGTAGATTTGAGCAAAATCCGCACACAGGGTAAAAAAAATAATTAAAAACAACAATTGTGTCATGCTGAATTGTGTTGTCTTTCAGCTGCTACTGCTCTTGTTGAGGGAAAAATTGGCAAGAGTTTAAAGAAGGTCCTCAAAAAGATTGTCGCCAAGGAAGCACATGAGCAGCTGGCGATCAGCGACGCCAAACTGGGCGGCGTTATCAAAGTAAGTTGTGCGTTACAGGCGGCGACGTGTGCCCGAGCATGCAGGCCTCTAACACGCTGTGGTTTGTAGGAGAAGCTGGACATCAGTTGTGTCCACAGCCCTGCGGTGGCGGAGCTCATGAGATGCATCCGGAGTCAGATGGAGGGTCTCATCACTGGACTGCCAGCTCGGGATATCAGCGCCATGTCCCTTGGTCTCGCTCACAGGTAAATCATGCTCGTAGGTCACGTCGACTAACCTGAAAGCCGATGATTATATTTGCTGTCTGAAAGTTCCTGTAGAATATATTTTCAGCATTCGTCACTACCACTGAGGCCAGATCAAAGTCCTCAAATTAATTGTAGGCTTTTTAGTTTTTCTCTTAACATCTTCTGTCCGTCTTCAGCTTATCACGATACAAGTTGAAGTTCAGTCCGGACAAAGTCGACACCATGATCGTTCAAGCAATCTGTAAGTTTGGCCAAGCGAGTTGAGTGAGATTTACGCATGACGGTTGTTTGACAAACGCTCCCGTTTGTTCCAGCGCTGTTGGATGATTTGGATAAAGAGCTGAACAACTACATCATGCGCTGCAGAGAGTGGTACGGCTGGCACTTTCCCGAGCTGGGCAAAATTGTCACGGACAACTTGGCCTACTGTAAAGCGGTCAGAAAAATCGGTATGCGCTTGGCCATCTATTGTCGTCATGAAGAACTTTTCACATTATTTTTATTTGTATTTATTTGTTTTTATTGTCCAGGTGATCGAACAAATGTGGCTGGCAGTGATTTGTCAGACATGTTGCCTGAGGAAATCGAAGCGGAGGTCAAACTGGCTGCCGAGATCTCCATGGGAACAGAGGTGTCGGAGCAGGACATTGCCAACATCAGTCACCTCTGTGATCAGGTATGCGTTTTCCAAACTAAGACACTTTCTAGTCTTAAGTGACAGTGGTGATGATGACGACGTTTGTCTTCATCCTGAAATGTTCCGTGTAGGCTTTTTAGTCACTACCTCATCTGAACTGTCCGTGTGGGCGTAAGTCTGTGATTATAGCATTTGTTGGTCCACGCTTATTGTTTTGAGTTTGTGTTTTCCAGGTGATCGAGATAACTGAATACAGAGTGCAGTTGTATGACTACCTAAAGAACAGGATGATGGCCATCGCCCCCAACCTGACAGTTATGGTGGGAGAGCTGGTTGGCGCTCGACTCATTTCTCATGCGGGTGAGTTTGTATGGCCGCGCACTGTAATAAACAACCAAGCGGTGATGATGGCGACAGTTTGTCACTTTCCTGAAAGAGGCTGATGGTATTAAGTCACTACCTCATCTGAGCTTGTAAAAGCAGCTTTTATTTAAGGGCACTTGAGGCAACTGTGTGTTCAGTTTGTTCCTGTGCCCGGCAGGTTCTCTCCTGAATTTGGCAAAGCACCCTGCGTCCACTGTGCAGATACTGGGAGCAGAGAAAGCTTTGTTCAGAGCCTCAAAACGCGTAAGGACACGCCCAAGTACGGTCTCATCTATCATGCCTCTCTTGTGGGCCAGACCAGCGCCAAGAACAAGGGCAAGGTGGGTTCACAGGGACTGCAATTCTGGTACGTCTATAGCTAGCACCTTTTTTTTGTATTAATCAGAATTGTCTTGACCTTTTTTTTAGATATCCAGAATGCTGGCAGCTAAAAACGGCCCTGGCTATTCGGTACGATGCGCTAGGAGAAGACACCAATGCTGAAATGGGGGTTGAGAACAGGGCCAAGCTAGAGGTCCGCCTTCGTCAGCTAGAAGAGAAAGGAGTAAGTGTTGGACGAACGAAGAGAAATTGGGGGAACACGCATCGAGGAAGGCGCTGGTTGCTGCTTAAAACGTCTTGTCTCATTTGTACGGTTTCTCCAAACAGATCAGGAGAATCAGTGGCACCGGCAAAGCAATGGCCAAAGCAGACAAATATACTCACAAAAGGTACACGAACAATTCTTGTGTGTTTTTGTTTGTTTGAAATGTTGCTGACTAAAAATTTGCGGACTCTTTTAACAGTGAAGTGAAAGTATATGATCCATCCGGCGATTCCACGATCCCATCCACGTCAAAGAAGAGGAAGTTCGAAGAGGTAGAAGAGCCAGAAGCAGCTGAGCCCACAACGCCAGCGTTTAAAGCCAAGAAGCCAAAGAAGGAGCCAGGAACGGAAGGTATGTTTGTGATGTGGCTAAAAATTGAGTTGTTTAGTTTAAAGACGGTTTTATTCTAATCTATCTTTTTTTTAATCTGTTTTCTGAAGAAACTGAAACACCAGAAGGTTCTGAGGAGGCTCCCAAAAAGAAGAAAAAGAAGAAGAAAGACAAGAAATCAGAGGAGGAGGCGGCAGCAGCAGAAGAAGCAGAAGAAGAAAAGGAGGAAGAAATGGAAGTGCCAGTAACAGAGGTAAGGCTAATAATTATCCGTGGAAAATGTGTTGAATTATATGATAAATATTTACCTATATTTGTCTAATCTCCAGTCTACAGAAAAGAAGAAAAAGAAGAAGAAAAAGAAAGTAAAGGAAGAGGAAGCAGATGACGAGTGAAAAGAGAGCCCGTTTGTTGAATATATATTTTTTAGGTTTGTTTTTTTCTTTTCGTCATTCTCTATCAGGGCAAAACTATCTAGTGTTTCTGGATGCAACTCTGGACTATAACCTTTTTTAAAATGACTGCCTATGTATTATGTTCTGTCTTAGCACCTAAATCTTACTTTTAAAGATTTCTGTATAATTCTGCTATGAAGATGGCCCAGTTGAAATTAAAAAAAGTTTTATGCGAGTGAATGATCTTGACTTTTTATTAAATATAAGTATCAGCATAGGTACTTACTAAGGATAGTGTACCGAGATTAAAAGGACCTGGTGTCTTACTCATATGGCACTACAAAGATGAATTAGTAGTTCTCAACATGGACTGATCTCTACAGACCAAAGCCATCATGATAAAACATGAATTGAAACGTGTTTTGGCTGTATCTGGTGTCGATCCTATTCGTCAGACATTACAAGTAGGTCACCGCTAACTGTTCGATTGCGCTCGTTGCTCCGCCGCTGTGCCTGGCTCCGTAAGCGCATGTAGCTCGCTGTTCGACGCGCTCGGTGCTCCCCCGCTGTTGCCTGGCTCCGTTAGCGCATGTAGCTCGCTGTTCGACGCGCTCGGTGCTCCGCCGCGGTGCCTGGCTCCGGTAGCACATGTATCTCGCTGTTCGACGCGCTCGGTGCTCCGCCGCTGTGCCTGGCTCCGTTAGCGCATGTAGCTCGCTGTTCGACGCGCTCGGTGCTCGCCGCGGTGCCTGGCTCCGTTAGCGCATGTAGCTCGCTGTTCGACGCGCTCGGTGCTCCGCCGCGGTGCCTGGCTCCGTTAGCGCATGTAGCTCGCTGTTCGACGCGCTCGGTGCTCCGCCGCGGTGCCTGGCTCCGTTAGCACAGTGCTTCTCCTGCGCGGTCGGTGCGTTGCAAAGGCTGTAGCCACATCGAGCGAGTGTCTCCCGCCGGATAAAACGACACACAGGTGCGAAAATGTCGCAGTTACAAGCGAGGTTTTTCACGGAAGACAAAACGGCAAGTGACTTTCTTAATCCCCCAAATGTAACACAACTTGTTAAACCTGTAGGCGTGTTAGCTCCAATTGCTAATTTGTCTTCTGCTGTCTTGACGTGTAACTGTGATGTTGCTTCTCTGTTTATCCGTTGTACTTTTCTATCCCTGTTGTTGTTTTTTTCAGCGGCTCAGTTACATTCTTTCTCGTTCGTTTCAGGTATCTTGTGGATGATGTCCCGTTCTCCATCCCAGCCGGATCTGAAACGCAAGACCTCAGTAATGTCATCAACAAGTTACTCGAGGGGAAACATGGTACGCTCAGTGTCTTTCACTGTCGGCATCTGGCATTTTTAAACAATATGTATCTGACAATCTGCCTTGTTATTGACGCTTAATAACACGTTCACGCAACACTTGTCGTTACAGCGTCTCACAAAAAAGTGGATTTTGACTTCTTGGTTAAAAGGACAGTTTTTACGCACAACACTGTCCACACACATGGAAGCGGAAGGGATATCCACAGTAAGTATTCATTCACCACTGTTGATGGCGACTGAGGTTTTCTGAAGTAATGTTGTGTGTGTGTTGTGTTTGTGTTTGTGTGTGTGTTTGTGTGTGTGTGTGTGTGTGTGTGGTGTGTGTGTTTTTATAGGAAGACGTGGTCGAGATCGAGTACGCGGAGAAGATCACGGCGCCGGAGCCTGAGGAGTGTATGATGCACGACGATTGGATCAGCTCTGTACACGCCGACGCGGAATGGTAACGACGGCGGCTGCTGGGGCGGGGCGGGGCGAAATAAATAAATAAAAAATGAGCGGCGCTGTGACCGTCCCAAAAGGTGCACGTTTTTGTTTTTGTTTTTTCAGTACGAGGTTAAAATGGCGCCTGTTTTTTTTTTTGTAGGATTCTCACCGGGTTCGTACGACAAGACGGCCCGGATCTGGTCCGTGGACGGCAAACCAGTGCTGACAGTCGCCGGACACGCAGATGTGGTCAAAGATGTAGCGTGGGTCAAACGAGGTGAAATGGACGTGTGTGTGTGTGTGTGTGTGTGAGTGTGTGTGTGTGTGTGTAAATGTATATGTTTACCGCTCAAATGTATTTCTTTAGAAAACCTGACCTCGCTGCTCCTCACGGCCTCGTTGGACCACACTGTCGTTCTGTGGGAGTGGAACTCGGAGAAGAACAAGGTCAGCGCCAGGCACTGTTGCCGCGGGCACACGGCGAGTGTCGACGCGGTGGCCACGGACCCCACGGGCACAAAGGTGAAGGCGGGTCCGCATCTCCAGTCTATTGCGGTAAACATTTGATGGGTTTTGGTTGTTTAATACGTGCGTTTTTGTTCTAGTTCTGCAGCGGTTCTTGGGACAAAATGTTGAAGATCTGGTCAGCAGGTACGACACGTTTGGTCTCGAACCACGTGTGTTATTAAAAAAAAAAAACATCAAATCCTTTTCCTTTCTATGAAATCAGTGCCGACGGACGAGGCGGATGAGCTCGAGGAACCGGCCGACAGACCGAGAAAGAAACAGAAGACGCAGCAGCTGGGTTTGACGCGCGTGAGCTCTACTACGTCTGCGATTTGTTTTTTAGAGACCCCTCAAAAGCGCAGATAAGATACGCTTTGTTTACAAACCCCCTAGACGCCGATCATGACGTTATCCGGACACAACGAGGCCGTGTCCTCTGTGCTCTGGAGCGACGCGGACGAGGTGTGCACCGCGTCTTGGGACCACACGATTCGTGTTTGGGACGTAGAGTCGGGGATCCTGAAGACCACCCTGGTAACGCCGAATCAAAAGCCGGCTGTGGTCGCGTGTTTTTGACTGTATTTTTTCCCTCTTTCCCCTCGCAGACCGGCAGTAAAGTGTTTAATAGTATTTCCTACTCGCCGTTGTGTCGAAGGTTGGCGTCAGGCAGCACGGACCGGCACGTAAGACTCTGGGACCCTCGAACCAAAGGTATTGGTGTGGTCTCTGCGCTCTCGCTCCCGAATTAGAAGAGACAGAGATGTTTTAGCCAAACCGCTAAGGCCTGTATCCGGGGTCTCCCAATGATATTTTCCAGGGGGGCAGATTTTCTCTAAGATCCACAAACGACTCTCGGGGGGCACAATTCTGCAACGGGAATGAACACGGGACTTGAGGTTCAGAGAGAGTACAAATATATCAATATGACACGACTAAAACCCAGCGTTTACCAGAACCTGACCAGTGCGAAGCAGACCTGGACCAAGACCAGGTTCAAACCAAGACTGAACGAACCATATCTACAAGAAAAGTATTGATAAACTCTAAAGCGGGTCTAAAGCGGGTCTAAAGCGGGTCTAAAGCGGGTCTAAAGCGGGTCTAAAGCGGGTCTAAAGCGGGTCTAAAGCGGGTCTAAAGCGGGACTAAAGCGGGTCTGATTCAAGTGAACACAGCTACTCGGCGTCCAAAGGCAGTGAACAGTTTGCCTGTCTCTTGGCATTGCGTCCAAATGATTCCAAAATGTCTTATTACCACCATGTTCTGGGTTCCTATGGTGAATTTAAAAGCTGTGGAACTTTCTGGAGTAAGAAAAGTTCCAAGGTTTTTACAATAAACCATCGACACGACCGAAAGTGCGGCGGCCGCCTTGGCCTTCCGCGTTGTCTGAGCGCTTTTCCTTCCTTCCCTCTGCAGATGGCGCCCTGGTGCTGCTCAGCCTGACCTCCCACACTGGCTGGGTCACTGCTGTAAAGTGGGCACCTTCCAACGAGCACCAGTTGGTCTCTGGTTCCCTTGACAACGTGGTCAAACTGTGGGACACTAGAAGGTATGTCGGACTCCTCCTGGCTCCACCCCTTCTCCAACGTGGAGCGCTTTGAAGGAGAGCGCGAAATAAATGCCTAAGAAAGTAGAGATGATGTTGTGTTTTTAATTTGGATTTCCGCTTGTTACAGTTGTAAAGCCCCCTTGTACGACCTGGCAGCCCACGAGGACAAAGTGTTCTGCGTCGATTGGACAGAAAGTGGGGTAAGAAAACAGAACGAGACCCAATCGTGTTCCAGTTTTAGACTCGCTAATAAACGCCGGTGCTTTTCCGTCTCTGTCGCAGCTGATGTTGAGCGGCGGCGCGGACAACAGGCTGTACTCCTACAAACACGCCCTGGGCCAGAGTGACGCCGGGGCGTAGGAGCGCTCCGGTTACATCGACGCACCATCTCCATTATTAATATATTGTATCACACCTTTTACAGAGATGTCAGTGTTTATTGTGATCCAGTCTACGAAAATAAATGTATTTCATGGAATACTGAGCATGTTTGTCTTTTTTTTTAATGATGAATGATTGTGATCGAGAACGGCAAATAGACTGAACCAAGTCAAAATGTGACCGCCTGCTGCTGTTTGCATGACACATTGTGGTGTTTTGCTTCTTAACAATACTTCCTTGTTTTTGTTTTTTTAAATGGGAATCTTGTCATCTTTTTGCTAACATACTACACTTGAATACGAGTTCAGCCCAGCAGCGGCTAAAGATAAGAAATCACCTTGTATTTCTGTTTGGCGAAAGTGCGGAAAGATATCGTTCTATTTAGTCTAATATCGCAAGTAACAAAACAATATATTTAAAGTACTTTTGGTCAGGTAATGGACGGTGTCAATAGACGATCTTTGCACGCGAGGACCACAGCGCCCCCCCGCGGTGCCGCGGCGCAACAGCTCGTTTTGCATATCCTGTTTCTGTGACTCAGAAGATGACGGCTGTCGGCAGAAGAGGCTAACGCGGATGCCCTGACAGCTGGACACGATCAGAGACAGGTACGGGCTCGGTTCCCCCCACGCGCGTCTTCGGCAGGGTCCGCGGTCGCGTTTTGACCGGCCCATCGTGCACGTTAGAGCGGGACGAGGACGCGTCTTTGCTCACGGTCACGCAGGACGGCTACGTGCTAAACTACTGCTAGCTCCTTCGCTGCATTTATCCAGACAATATTTGGATCGAACTTTTTATTTAATTTAATTTAATTTATTTTTACATCTTACTACAAATAGTACATCCATGTACATTTAAATCTTAAAATTGTGAACGGCTTCGTCCAGTACTGTGCTTCTTGCCTTGTGTTTTTGCCCGGTTCCAGCTGACTCCCGGGTCCGCAGATTCGTGCGCTAAAACCACATTAAGATGTAGAGTCTTTAGAGCTCGTCGGGAGACTTTAAAGACGTAACGCCGCGTCGTCCTGGCAACCCGTGGAACGCGTGCATAACTTCATTACAAACGTTCGGCAGCGTTGGCCTCCGGGACGTGAGGAAATAGAAAAAGGGAAAAGGGGGCGGGAGGTCGAGGAGGGGGGGGCTCGGGGGGGGACATGCTCAAGAACCCCGTAGGACCTGGTTTAGTCCCGGTTTAGACCGATAACGAGCTCAAGAACCCTGTAAGACCTGGTTTAGTCCTGCTTTAGACCGACAATGCGCTCAAGAACCCCGTAAGACCTGGTTTAGTCCTGCTTTAGACCGACAACGCGCTCAAGAACCCCGTAAGACCTGGTTTAGTCCCGCTTTAGACCGACAACGCTTAAATGCATAACAAAAACGGGTTTAAATGCATGATTTTTGGACGTCCGTCTTCGACACACACGTTCTTTGTTGACAGTTTCAAAAGGGCCGGTTCTTTGTTTGCTCAGGACATGATTCACTCTTGACTTGCCACTAGGTCCGTGTTTTTGCAGAGAGACCCTGACACCCACCAGGAGGCGATGGACGGGTATGTGCTTTACCACCCACACACAAACATCACTTGATACTTATAGGACTTTTGAACACGATATACAGTTTATATACAGTTTATTCTTTTGTTTGTCAGGGAGATGTTTGATATCTCTGCGGCACGTGAAGAATGAACATATACAAATAAGACGGGTTATTTTAATGGGTAAAAACGGCCAAAATTGCACATATTTGGGACGTGCGAAACTGAAGAACCGATGGAACCACGTTTGTTTGGTTCCTCCCGTTAAAAAAAAGAACCGTCTTCCTCTTTATTTAGAGTGGGAAGTTTGGTGAGAGGAAACCGGTTGCCATGTCCCACGTCGCACTAAAACATGTTCTATCACGTGTAGAGATTTGGACCGTTCAGTTGTTGTGTGCTGAGTGTGTGTGTGTGTGTGTGTGTGTATCCCGCACAGGTTTATGGGGGACATGTTGGACGACAGCTCGGTGATGGCCCGCATGCAGAAGAAGTTTTGGAAAACCAAGCAGGTGCTGATCAAAGCCACCGGGAAGAAAGAAGACGAGTACGTGGTGGCGTCGGACGCGGACCTGGACGCGAAGCTTGAGGTGAAGCCACTCCAATTTTTGTTATTATTTTTTTTGCGCCACGTATTTAAAGTGGCAAAAAGTATAATCGGGACAAAAGAAAAACATCTACGACCTCATTTGACCTGCCTAACCTGACGTGAGGCGAGCTGTCGCACCCGCAGCTACAGAGGGGGGTCCGCTCCCTTCTCGGTTCCCGTTGACGTTGGGATGTTTGTCGCCGCGTTTCGACCGACACGTGGCAGTGAGTCAGAGTGACAGAGTGACACTTTGTATCCGGGCCATTCAACGTAAGGCCCGGGGGCCAAATCAGGCCCGCCAAATGACCTGATCCGGGCCACGACCCATCTTCCAAATCAAAAAATAATAATTAAAATAATTTGTTACTGGTTTAAATTCTGAGTTGGCATTCATTTAGACCTGGTTTGGTCTCAGTTTAGTCATGGTTCAGACCCGGTTGGTTCTAGTCTAGTCCTGGTTTAATTCTGGTTCAGTTCTGGATGGGCAGTTTTGACAAAGCAATGTCGGAAAAGCATTTTGTCTGATATTTCTCACTAAACTAAATTAAACAGCAGTTATTTTACTGCATTAACTTGACTTGAAACGGCGTTGGGGATATTTTGCGCGACCCAAACTTCTAAGTGGAACAGCCCTGCTTTATATGACTGGGCGCCGCCTCCCGCCTCCCGCCTCCCGCCTCCCGCCTCCCGCCTCCCGCCTCCCGCCTCCTGCCTCCTGCCTCCCGCCTCCCGCCTCCATTGGAGCGTGTTGAGAAGCGTGTCTCGTAGCGTGTCTCGTAGCGACCTGCGATAGCCAGCCTCTGACGGGTGCTGTAGGCAGAAGGTGTTTATTCTACTGTTAATAAGTAACGTCCCGAAGTGGCCACCGCCCAAACCTTTTGAGACACTGTTGAAAATAAGTCTTCTTAATCGCACTCGTAATCGGTCATAAATAGTAACTCATTTTCTGAAAAAACGGTGAAGAGTTGTGTTTTTTGTTGTTGTTGATTGAACTGTTTTTGAGCTTTTTGTGCGTCGCACTTTTATGTTCATTCATTCATTCATTTCCTACGGCTTGTTCCCGTTGGGGGTCGCGGGGTGACTGGAGCCTATCCCAGTGCCTTTGGGCCTTAGGGGGGGTAACACCCTGGGCAGTGGCCTACAATAAGATCATCTCGCTTCACCAACCCGCTTAATTAAATGTTTTAAGACGTCGACTTTTAAAGGGGCGACGGGGGAAGTTCCTCTCCGACCGCGAATGGGGGATTTGGGCCGGATTTCTTGGTACGTTCGCACGCGCAAAAAAAAATAAAAAATAATGCCTGTAGTGATGTCATAGCTTTTTTTCCACTGTACGTTCCACAGTACGGCATTAAACTTGCCAATGGACGCCCGGAAATGACGTCACATCGGGCCCAAGTTACGAGTCGACTCTTGTCACCGTGGAGAGATGCAATAAACAAATAGACAAAGATGCAATATTTATTTTAGAGAAACACTTCGATAATGCAAAATGAACTCAAAGTGAATTGTTTCTGGCAGTTCTTCCGCTCAGTTCAGTCCACGTGCACGGAGCTGCTGAAGGTGATTGAGAGATATCAGCAAAGGATTACAAGTAAAGTCCTACTCAGACATTTTCTTTACAATGGATAAAGTTGCCATTCTTTAATATGTGTGTGTGTTTCCCCCCCCTCAGGGTTATCCCAAGAGGAAAATGAGTTGGGGCTCTTTCTGCATTTCCAGGGCGAACACGATAAAACAAAAGCCGGCAACATGATGAACGCCACCAGCAAGGCCTTGTGCACCTCCGCGAAGCAAAGGTGAAGTCCGAAAAAGTGTGGCAAAATCGCAGACGGCGCCTTTTAAAAAAAATTATTATTATCATTTTTATTTTTTTGTCTAATCCGTTTTTTGCGGTTTAGGATGGCCCTGTGCGCGCCGCTGCGTCGCCTGCATCAGGAAGTGGAGACGTTCAGGAGGCGGGCCATTCAGGACTCGCTGCTGACGGTCACGCGCATGGAGAAAGCCCGCACCGAGTACAGGGGCGCGCTGCTGTGGATGAAGGACGTGTCCCAGGAGCTGGACCCGGACACGTACAAGCAGATGGAAAAGTTTCGCAAAGTACAAAGCGGACCGGTTCTATTTCGACTTAAGCGCTAACCAAAATCTGACGGGTGTTTTTCTTTTTTGTCCGACTACAACTAGGTCCAATCCCAGGTCAGAGGGACAAAAACCCAGTTCGAGAAGCTGAAGAACGACGTGTGTCAGAAAGTGGACATGCTCGGAGCCAGCCGCTGTAACATGCTGTCCCATTCTCTTTGCACGTATCAGGTATTTAGACACGTTCCGTCCTCATTTCAAAAAGCTGACGAACCATGAAGTGAAAGGACGTTCTCTTGCTTGGCAGACCACCCTGCTCCAGTTCTGGGAGAGGACGGCTCACGCCATGTCAAAGATTCACGAAGCATTTAAAGGCCACGTGACGTATCAGTTCACGACGATCAAGGTAAGTCCAGGTTAAATCATGAAAACTCCATAACACCGTAACATATAAACTTTTATTTTATTTGTTTTTGCCTTTTGAGGACCTGAGAGACCCTCTAGACCTGATTTCAGAAAGTCAAGAAGACAAGAAAGAGGAGGCCCTGCAAAGAACCACGGAGAGGTAAAGCTAAAACTTAAACTAACCCCTTAACCCTAACCCCCCTAGCCCCCTAACTCCCTCCTAACTCGCTAACGCCCTCCGTACTCGCTAACACCCTCCTTACTCCCTAACTCCCTAACCCTAACCCTTCCTAACCCCTAACTCCTAACACCCTAACCCTAACCTCCTAACACCCTCCTTAACCCTAAACCCCTAAACCTAAAACCCCTCCTAACCTAACACCTAAACCCCTAACCTCTAACCCCTACCCCTTAACCCCCTAACCCCTCCTTAACCCCCTAACCCTCCTAACACCTAACCCCCTAACCCCTAAACCCCCTAACACCCTAAACGACCCACTAACCACCCCAACCCTAACCCTCTAACACCTACAACCCCTCCGACCCCAACCCCCTAAACCCACCCCCTAACCCCCTAAACCCCTCTTACACCTAACACCTAACCCCTAAACCCCTCCTAACACCCTCAACCCCCTAAGGCAACCCTAGAACCCCTCCTAACACCCTACCCCCTACCCCCTAAACCCACCCCTAACACCCAAACCTCTACTAACGCCCTCCTACAGCCTAAACCCTCCTAACCCCTCCTAAACCCTACTCCTAACCCCCCTAAACCCCTAAACCCCTCCTAACACCCTAAACCCGCAACCCCTAACCCCTAAACCCCTAAACCCCTCTAACCCCCCCCCTAACCCCCTAACCCCCTAAACCCCTACCACCCCTACCCCTAACCCCTAAACCCCTCCTAACCCCTAACCCCTAACCCTCCTAACCCCCTAACCCTTCCTAACTCCTCTATTACCCTCTCCCTAAACCCCTACCCCAAACCCCTCCTAACCCCTAACCCCCTAACCCAACCCCCTACCCTTAAACCCCTAAACCTCCTAACCCCTAACCCCCTCCTAACCCCAACCTTCCTAAACGCCCCTAACCCCTAAACCTGCCTAACCCCCTAACCCCCGCCTAACCCCCTAACACCCTAACTCCCTTTCTTCCGTCGTAGCTTGGTGTCTCTGGATGACAACAACGCGCCGGGACGTTCCTCCGACGCAGGTACGAACCGCAGCCGGCCGTGTTTCATTGGTCGCATGTTCGCCGCCAGTGAATTGTTTCCGAATTGTCTGTGGGGTAATCTGTTCTGAAGTCCATTTGGGTTCTTCTCCTCCTTCTTGGTGGTCTTCCGTGTTTCGCATCTATAAAGTAGCACTGCTCGGACAACAGTGCCCTTTACCCTGACCTTTGCATTCCTCCCCAACCCTGTTTCATGACCACACTTTATGGAGTCTTGCCCTCTGTAATCGGGCTGTGACATCTCTATCTCCAAACTATCCTAAGATGCCTCCTCCACTTCCTCGCCTCTCATGATGATTACCGGGTCTATTCTTTTTTTGCATATTCTGTTTCTCAGCGTTTCTCCTGGATGTGGCCGAATGTAGATGTTAGCTCAGTGTCGTCCGCACGATGGAGATCTTCTGAGACATCTGCTGTAGTCCATCCGATGGCACGTTCCTTGTCTGCGGTCGTCCTTCTCATGATCCGGTCGACCGCCAACAGGAACAGAACATGCCAACAAACACGCCGCGCAAAAGTAGTCTCGAGCGAGACCCTGTCTAAGGGTGCGTTCACGCTGAAACTTAAACAAACACCGCGTCGAAATTGAGACCAAACTGAGACTTACTCTGGAACTGAGCCTGGCCTAGACAAGGACTAAACCAGGTCTAGAACAGGACCAAACCAAATGTACATCAGGGTTTAAGTGAGCTCAAGCCAGGAGCAAACAAGAGCCAGTATGAATGCACCCTTTGTCCACACCAGGACTTTGGTGGAGACAAAGTTTGCTGTATTTCTTTTTGTAGACCGCACCCCCGGCCTTGACGGACCACGCCAGATAAGTGACATCGGTAAGTCTTTGTGTCGATGATATCGATAAATATTTTCAGGATATTGATTTTCGCCAATCCATCTTAGCTTCGGAGTCGCTCCGCCCTTTCACTCCGTCTCCAGCTCCGCCCAGTGTGAGCGGTTTGTCCGCGAATCCAGGCGACGACGACAACCTTACGCTTATGGCCTGCGACGGACCGCCCCCTCTTCTGCCCCCCGGTCCTGCAAACGACTTCACTCGGCCCGCCGCCTTGCCCCGCCCCCAGCCCGGACCCCCACAGCAGTTATGGGGATTCCACTCCAGTCAGTCGCAACAGCACCACACGGGTAAAAATCTAAAACGCTGGATCTGTGTGCTGCTTCTCTAACCACGTTTTGGGCACGCGCCACTTTGAACCTTCTGGACTCTTGAACCTTCTGGACTCTTGAACCTTCTGGACTCTTGAACCTTCTGGACTCTTGAACCTTCTGGACTCTTGAACTGACTTCTGAACCTTCTGACTCTTGAACCTTCTGGACTCTTGAACCTTGAACTCTTCTGGACTCTTTGAACCTTCTGGACTCTTGAACCTTCTTCTTGTGGGTTCAAACTGGCTTGTTTCTTTTACTTCTTTAGTTTCTAGTCTTTCTGTCTTTAGCGAAGACTGGGTTAAGAATGTGTTACTGAGGTCAATAATAAAGTCGTAAGCGTTGTTCTGTGCAAACGAAGCAGAACTCTTCCCAGATGTGATGTTCCTTTCTTTGCTGGAATATGTCATCGACAGTGATTCTTCTTCAGGTCCGAGGCGAGACGAGGAGGACGGTGACAAAGGGACATGGCGTTCCTCAAAGACCTCCTCAGCCCCGGGCCCGGTTCCTCGGACGACGTTCGCCAAAGAGTGGCAGGACGCGTTCGGCGTTTTCGACGGCCCCGGCGCCCTTCACCCGCCCCGTCCGGGACGCGGCGTCGGCTCAAAGGCGGGCCGGCCCCCGCTGCGACAGCCCTCAAACCTCCCTCGAACCCCCCCAGCCCCACAGGCTTTCTGCCCTCGCACCTGCTGGACCACAGTCTGAGCTCCACAGGTGGGTTAGGCTGCCCTCTGCTGGTAGAGTGTACATGTTTTCTGCTTGTAAACTGTAGATATATAGAACACTTGGATATAGACATTCCTCATGGGTTTTGATCACATGACTTTTATGTTGTTTTAAGTTTGCAGCACACGAAACCCGTTGACCAATCTTTATACGTACCCATATTGTTTTATCCCAAAGGCTGGGCGACCCTCCCATGTTTCAAACCCCACCGATTGCAGCCCCCTACTGGCCAGAGCCACACAGCACAGCCGCCGCAAAGTGCAGCCAAGACCGGTGAGCGCTCTTTGTGTCTTTGTCACACTCCGATCGCCGCGCGAGCTAAGATGTTTGTGTTGGCAGGCGCCGCGGGACCTCCCAAAGACATGTCCGCCTGGTTCGACTTGTTTGCAGATTTGGATCCTCTTTCCAACCCAGATGCCATCGGGCGCTCCGCCGACGAGCTCCTCAACGCCTGAAACGCCCGTTTCTACTGCAAAAGCTCAATTGTAAAAAAAAAAAGAAAAAAAAAAAAATGTTATCTACAAATGACTGTTAACTCCGCACCGAGCTGCTCAGTGTCACGCGCGCAGGCTCTTCTGTGGGAACGAAGCGTGTGTATTCTGGAGTGTGTTGTGAGCTTACTGCTGTTTGCGTTGTCGGGGTGTGTGTCCTTTCGCTGTGTATACATCTGTTGCGGTGATGCGTCTGTAACATGAGCACATGCCGTATGTCGCGCATCGCCGCTCGTGTCGGCCGACGCCGCCGCAGCTCGATCTGCGCGGTCTTTACTGAGCCCACCGGAAAAGCGCCCGCGTTTAAGCTAGCGTACAGCGCGCACCTTCTGTCCGCGTCCCATCGGTTTTATGGTCAAAATGTAACGCTCAGTCAACATTATTTAATATCCTAAACCTAAGTATTTATTTTTCAATGTTTTGGCAAAATAATGTCACGCTTTAAGACACTAGTTGTTGTTTTACGTCGTTTGTATTTTTTCATCATTATTTTGGCGACGGGGGGGGGCCGAAGAAGAAACGTACTGCATTTCGCGGCGGTCGTACGTAAGAATAATGCATCGATTTGTAGATTTAAAATGTCTTTTTAGAAAATGGCAGACAAAGGGAAAAATGCGTCGAAGGTCGAGCGTCCTCCGCCCCCAACCCCTCCCCCCCTCTGCTCGTCTCCATGGAGATGTTCTCGACGTTAAAAGCATCATCCCTCCCTTTTGGAAAAGTCCCGTCGTGCACCTTTTTTACCGCTCGTTTGCTTTATCAAGACATGAATGTACCGTAATGAATCACGGACGCGTCATTGAAATTCAACTATGCCTTTTTTTTGTTTTTTTATTTCATCGAAGGGATTAAACATGAAACCTTGGCAGTTCTGTTTCCAATAAACTGGACAAGCAAATAATCATTACGTGTTAAAGAGTCTCATTCCGAAATCATCCACTGTGAAAATACTGCAAATTTACAAAACATGTCGCGCGTGTGTTTTGTTGTTGTTGTTGTCGTTGTTGTTGTCGTCCAGTGGATTTCATAGAGGAAGGAAAACAGAAGGTCTGAAGACATCCACAGATCTCTACTCCGCTGCTACGAGTTGGATCTTCCGCTCCGGCTACAGCGACGGCAGCAGCAGGTTTTGCCTCGGACGTCGGCGTCAGTCACTACGAACCTGAGATGGACGACGCCATCGAGATCTCGGCTTCAAAACGCCCCCCAAATGACACCCCTCAGGTCTCATAAATAAATACAATATTATTCTTCACAATAATGACACGGTTAATTCACAGTACTCAGCGGAGGAGGGTTCAAAGGTCATGGGGGGGGGCGGGGTTTAGAGGGTTATTTTTTTTATTTTTTTTTTATAGTACAATTGTTTGACTCATTCCATGACACATCTAACGGCAGCCAATAATACGAACACAGTGGTATTTACAGTCCGGTACGTTTTCTGACCGAGCCCGGCGGTGGTCCAGGGGTAGATGGGCATATACAAGGGGGGCGGGGCGGAGCGGGGGGAGGTGATCAACCAATCAGAACGCGCCGGCCACTAAAGCGCTGTTATACGAGAGTAAAATAAATATGTTATTGTACAACTTTGATAATACTTTATACGTCATGAAGGATGCTTTTTTTACTTTGAATATTGAGATTAAAGCCACAGTATGTAACGTCTTTTGAGAGAAAGGCAGTTTTATATCGTCCAAGGTGTACAACAATATAGTTCATCCATTCATAGAATAATATTTATGCATTCGATTTACACAGCACCTTTCTGGACACTCAAAGATGGTTAAGACTGTTACTTTTACCGTGGAATATTATAACAATAGTAATATTATAATACTAAATATATCTTGCATTGCTTTCTCGTGCACTGTCCCGGATTTACTGTCCAAAAGTGCAGGTGTATACGTGGATGCTTTTACTTCTAATGAGACAAAGACCCCTTAAAATGCGATCGGAATGTTCCAAATACTGAGATGGAAGCAAACGCAGCCAAAATGAAGCGTTTTCACCGATTAACTGAATTCAGAGCTAAAAAATGCATCGATGTTGAACTCAAAAGTACATTTAGGTTTTTAGAAACGTATGTAAAAAAAGTATTGCAGGATAAACACTGTATTTTGTCCAGTAAAACCGAGCAGGACTTTATATGTCTGAGCGGCGCTTTTCTGGTTAAATAAAGCTCAATGAATAAAACAAGAAGAAGAAATGATGTTTTGTGTGATCAAAATGAACCGTCCCTCATTTAGAACGTGCTTCATTCACTTTTAAAGGGTCTTCAATAAAGTGAATTGCTATAAAGCTCTTTTTTTTGGTCTTTTTTTCTTTTTTCTTTTTGATGGCCTCATGCTTGGTCGACCTCGCCGCGCTCCTGTCCCTGCCGGCCGTGGGGGGGGGGGTAGGACGGTGGCGGGACGTCATTTTTTTCTCAACACTTTTTTTATATAGAGCGAGAAACGTTGTAACACATACTCATCTTCTGAGTTCCTACAAACGACACAAGCTGAGCAACACAACGGGGGGAACGAGAGCCGCAAACGGGAAAAAGCAATCGACGAGAGCGCGAGCGAGCAGAAAGAAAGATCAGAAGAGGGACAGAAAGGGGCAGTGAGAAGGTGGCAGAGAGTGGGGGGCTTCGGTAGCAAAGGGGCTGAGCAGACACAGGTGGAACAAAGCTGCACATTTCTCAGCCCTGGCCAGTTCCCCGTGGATACGCAGCGGCGAGAGAGAGAGGGCGGGGGGGCGCGTCACTGCTACCGCTGTAAGAAGGCAACGACTGGCCACTTTACAATCTTCAAAAAGACTGCGAGTGGTTTGTTAAGTATAAAACATATTTGGATTTGGTTCACAGACGCTCTAACGTGTCGTTTCGGCGCCCCCGCCTGGCTTTTCTGCGTATCTACAACCGACACAGTGCGGGGATCGAAGGCCCGAGGGCGCGACCCCTGCACTGTGTTTTCGGGGGGGAACGGATCGGTCCAAAGTTACAGGCACGGTTTTTGAAATGTCTTCTTTTGTGACCCTTCAAGTTTTGCTACGGAAATACATTTGGCAGCACCCAAAATTTCGCCTCCGTGGTAAATTTTTTGGTCGCCAAAGGAAACCGGCTAAGTTTTTTGTGTTTTTTTTTGTTGTTGTTCTTGATGGAAGGCATATTTCATTACAAGAGAAATAACTACAGATAGAAAAAGAGATATGTCCGTGAAAAGGCGCTATGGTATAATATGATGAACTAAAAGTCAGTCCTCCTAAAAAACAGGAACATAACCAGCACTAAAGGTAGAGAAGAAAGCGATGGGATGTGGACTGCAAATGGCCGCACGGGCGCGGACCTTCTGAGGAGAGGCAGTGGGAAGCGCTTCAACAAGAGAAGGACATCAGAGAGCTGAGCTGGCATGCTGAAGGCAATTGTTTTGGAGCAGAGGGTTCGTCAAATGTCTTGTGATCTCAAAAAAAAGGGTAAACCTCAGAAGCTCTCGGGCTCCTCCAGCAGGCAGGGCTGAGTGGACAGAGGCACCAGGGACGGGGACAAACTGCGCAAGCCCACCCCGGGACGAAAGCTCAGCTCGGGGGCCGGCAGTAAGGGCTTGAGGATGCTGACCAGGCAGAAGGCGGAGCCGCTGTTGGGGATGAAGTTCACCTTGTTCCGGTCAGGGCACAGGAAGGGCGGGATCTCCTGCAGGGGCTTGGGTCTGAAAGCACGAGACAAATCATTACATGTTCGGACTGTGTACACAGAGGTACACAGGGGTACACAGGGTACACAGGGGTACACAGAGGTACACAGGGGTACAAGGGGTACAGGGGTACACAGGGGTACAGGGACAGGGTACCACAGTACACAGAGGTACACAGCAGGTACACAGGGTACACAGGGGTACACAGGAGGATACACCAGAGGTACACAGGGATAACACACAGGGTTACACAGGGGTACACAGGGTACACAGGGGTACACAGGGGTACACAGGTACACAGGGTACACAGAGGTACACAGGGTACACAGGGTACACAGGGTACACAGGGGTACACAGGGTACACAGGGTACACAGGATATACAGGATACACAGGTACACAAGTACACAGGTACACAGGGATACACAGGGTACACAGGGATACACAGGGTACACAGGGTACACAGGGGTACACAGGGGTACACAGGGGTACAGGGTACACAGGGATACACAGGGATACACAAGGTACACAGGGATACACAGGGTACACAGGGATACACAGGGATACACAGGGTACACAGGGGTACACAGGGGTACACAGGGATACACAGGGGTACACAGGGATACACAGGGGTACACAGGGACAGAGGTACACAGGAGGGTACACAGGGATACACAGGGTACACACAGGGATACACAGGGGTACACAGGGGTACACAGGGATACACAGGGATACACAGGGATACACAGAGGTACACAGGGGTACACAGGGTACACAGGGGTACACAGGGTACACAGGGGTACACAGGACGTACACAGGGGTACACAGGGATACCAGAGGACAGAGGTACACAGGTACCACAGGGGTACACAGGGTACACAGGGAGATACACAGAGTACACAGGGATACACAGAGGTACACAGGGGTACACAGGGGTACACAGGGTACACAGGGGTACACAGGGTACACAGGGTACACAGGGTACACAGGGTACACAGGTACACAGGGTACACAGGGTACACAGGTACAGGGGTACACACATACACAGGTACACAGTACACAGGTACACAGGGTACACAGGGTACACAGGGATACACAGGGGTACACAGGGTACACAGGGGTACACAGGGGTACACAGGGGGTACACAGGGATACACAAGGGATACACAGGGATACACAGGGTACACAGGGATACACAGGGGTACACAGGGTACACAGGGGTACACAGGGGTACACAGGGGTACACAGGGATACACAGGGATACACAGGTACACAGGTACACAGGGGGACACAGGGATACACAGGATACACAGGGGATACACACAGGGGTACACAGGGGTACACAGGGATACACAGGGGATACACAGGGACACAGGGGTACACAGGGGTACACAGGGGTACACAGGGATACACAGGGATACACAGGGTACACAGGGGTACACAGGGGTACACAGGGGTACACAGGACTACCACATCCATGTCACTGATGTAAGGCCTCTCACATGTTCTCCTCGCAGGCTTTGACCTTCTCGCAGCCCTCTGGAGGCTCTCGCTTGAAGGTGTAGCTGTTGTTGGGCCGGGGCGACGCAGCATATTTGGGCAGAGGCGAGCAGGGGCCCAGTTCTAACGGGAGAGAAGGGGTCAGGATTAGTAACAGATCTTCCCAGCAGGGGGGGGCACGTGCGTCGGGGGTCTACCTTTGTCCTCGTACGGGCTGCCTCCGCTCGTGTCGTTTAAAACGGTGAGGTAGGAGGGTGAGATGGAGTCGGGCCGGCTGCTGCAGTTGCTATGGTTCCCACTCAGGCCGCCCCCTGAGGGCGTCTGGGTGTCAATGCTCCGAGTGCTGCTGCTGCGCTGGGGGGCCACGGGAGGGGGAGCGCGGTGCCCATCTGGGATGTCCTGAGGCTGGGGGTACACGCATGAAAACAACTCTGATCTTTCTATTGTGGGTTTAGTGAAGACAGAAATCGACCAAACTCACAACAATGGCCTCCTCCTTCTCAGGGGTGTCCCGGATGATAAGTCGTTCAATCTCCTGGTTGAGCCCCTCCACACTGTTGCGGAAACGAGGGGCTGACGACTTGGCGATAGGGATGGGTATCAAGATGGTCTTGGACATAGGGGACTGCGCAACATGGAAGCACAGAAAGGCCAGATGAAGGGACATTGTGCGACAAGTTTCATTCCAAAATCTAGTGCTTTCTCATTTTCAAATGTACTACAAATATGTGGATTATTTGGTTTTCATGATCTTAATCGACTCTCAATGGGCCACAGACAGTAACATTAGAATACTGCGAGCATGTGCACCAGACTCCAATGCTCTTTTATAGCTCCAGAGAGGGGCTACAGTGTCGCTCACTGTGAGGGTCAAGGGTCATAAAGCCTCAGAATCACCAGCAGATTCAAACTGACACAAGAAAAAGTGGAGCCTCGTCCGGATTCATTGAGCTCTAGTTCCGCCTGAAAGAGCGTGAGCTTCACCTGAGATTGGATGATAGTGTGGCTGCCATTGAAGGGGGACTTGCGCTCTTTATCCCTCCGATGGCGGCTGCTGCGTTTGCTGCGCTGGAGCTGCTGACGCAATTTGGCAATCTGAAAAACGGGACCCCAATGTCACATCAACTGTGGATCAATGAAGACAGAAGAGAGGCCAGAGGGAGAGACAAGAGAGACACAGGGGTACATGTACCTCTTTGAGCTGGTCGGTGCTCCCACAGGAGGCCGAGCGTTTGTGAGAGCCCCTCCTCCTCTCATCTGCCCAGGCCCTGGGGGTCTGAAACAGAGTCACAATTTCAACACAATTTGTAGGTGATTGGCGTAGCACGGGGTCCACATCCTGAGGCAGCAGTTTACCTACAGCAGCTGATGCAACTGCCTGCAATGGCTCCGGACCCCCACAGATACGAACACTGTAGGGAGGAAACTCACCTGCGTGGCTTTGTCCCGCATGTAGGGAACGTGCTGGTGCTGGCTGTCGTCCTGAGGCCAGGGACCAATCAGGTGAGCGCCAGCGGTCGCGCCCTGTGTGGGCCACAGCTGGACGCGATGGCAGGAGACCAACAGGAGAATGGGGAGGCAGGAGGACGGGCAGGGCTGGGAGGAATCCACGATGCAAAGCAGCACACAAGACTGAAGGAGAGGGTGCACCAAAGGCTGCTGAGATCTACTCAGACCAACGACAGGAAGTAGAAGAGGATGTAAACAACACGTCAACAAATCAGCCGCCCACAGCTGGTGCTGGGGATTAGCCCTGGCGGTCTGTCTGTGTTTGGGAGCACTTCCAGATTGAGCTTAATCCCGCCTGTACCGCTCAGGGCGGACATGGCCCCTCTTAAGGCTGCACGGGCTCCTGGTTAATGGAATAAAGAGCTTAGGCAGAGGGTGCGGGGACACCGAGGGCATGTGCCCACTGCCCGGCTGACCCTGATTCTACACTGAGTGAATGCATGTTTAACCAGCGTGTCAGAACGCATCAGCACATTTACGCTTATGTTTATTTCATGAGATCTGGACCTGAAGCGCATGAATAAAGACCACGGAGAAGGTTCCTAGAACCATCTGTAAACTCAGAGTGCGAGGGCGTGTGGATGTGTACTCAGAACTCCCTGAACGTTTGGCATTTCGTCCAGGGACTTCATGTCCCAAAGCTCGAATTTGAACTCAATGGTTTCAAACCAAATTTAATCCTGATAGTGAAATAATATATTGTCGAAAATAAACATTTGCCATAAAACATTTGAAAAATAATAGAATGCCAAGTTCTGCCGCTGGACGAAATGCTAGCCTCTTCGGGAGTCCCGAGGGGAGTAACTGACAAGAGAGTCGGTTGCTTGGAAACACATTGAAATGAAACTACGGACACGGGAAAAGTCCAAAAGTAACTACACTTTTAAGTAATTCCACTTGCAAAGTTCAAGTGTTTAAACTCATTTGATTTGATGTGGTGGAACCGGCTGCAGAGTACCCCATAAACCCCGACATCTGCCTCAGATTACTTCACGTTAACTGTGCCGTATCCGGACAATGGATGAACTCATATTAATACTGCTGTTCAGATTAGGCAGATGTGCAATCCAATATGCAAAATATTGACCTTTTTCTGCGGCTGAAAACGCTAATTATCCACGTTACATTTTCCTGGACATTATCTCAACATATTCAAACAGGCCCCGCCCATTTTAGACGAAAAAGGCATTACTCATAATGCCCCCTGTGTGTCGCTGTCTCTGTGTGTCTGTGTGTATCGCTGTGTGTCTCTGTGTGTCTGTGTGTCTCTATGTGTCTGTGTGTGTCTGTGTGTCTCTATGTGTCCCTATGGTTTATCTATGGTGTCACTATGTGTCTGTGTGTATCGCTGTGTGTCTCTGTGTGTCTGTGTGTCACTATGTGTCTCTGTGTGTCTCTGTGTGTCTGTGTGTCTGTGTCTCTGTGTGTCTGTGTGTCTCTGTGTGTCTGTGTGTATCGCTGTGTGTCTCTGTGTGTCTGTGTGTCTCTATGTGTCTGTGTGTCTGTGTGTATCAGTGTGTCTCTGTGTGTCTGTGTGTCTCTATGTGTCCCTATGGTTTATCTATGGTGTCACTATGTGTCTGTGTGTATCGCTGTGTGTCTCTGTGTGCCTCTGTGTCTCTATGTGTCCCTATGGTTTATCTATGTGTCTCTATGGTGTCACTATGTGTCTGTGTATCGCTGTGTGTCTCTGTGTGTCTCTATGGTTTATCTGTGTGTTTCTGTGTGTCTCTATGTGACCCTATGTGTCTCCATGGTGTCTCCATGGGTCTCTATGTGTCTCTATGTGTCACTATGTGCTATTATGGTGTCTCTATGTGTCTCTGTGTCACTATGTGTCTGTGTGTGTCTATGTGTCTGTGTGTGTCACTATGTGTCTGTGTGTGTCACTATGTGTCTGTGTGTGTCTATGTGTCTGTGTGTGTCTATGTGTCTGTGTGTGTCTATGTGTGTGTGTGTCTCTGTGTGCCTCTATGTGTCTGTGTCTCTGTGTCTGTGTGTGTCTTTATGTGTCTGTGTGTGTCTTTATGTGCCATTATGGTGTCCCTATGTGTCTGTGTGTCCCTATGTGTCTGTGTGTGTCTATGTGTGTGTGTGTCTCTGTGTGCCTCTATGTGTCTCTATGGGTCACTATGGGTCTCTACGGTGTCTCTATGGTTTATCTGTGTCTCTGTGTGTCTCTGCGTATCGGTGTGTCTCTGTGTGTCTCTGTGTGTCTCTATGTGTCTGTGTGTCTCTCTGTGTCTGTGTGTCTATGTGTCTCTGTGTGTATCTATTTGTCTGTGTATCGCTGTGTGTCTCCAGGTGTCTGTGTGTCTCTATGGTGTCTCTATGTGCCTCCATGGTGTCTCCATGGGTCTCTATGTGTCTCTATGGTGTCTCTGTGTCTCTTTATGTGCTATTATGGTGTCTCTATGGTGTCTCTATGTGCCTCTATGGTGTCTCTATGGTGTCTCTGTGTGTCTCTGTAATGTCTGTGGTGTCTCTGTGGTGTCTGTGTGTCTCTATGGTGTCTCTATGGTGTCTCTATGGTGTCTCTATGTGCCTCTATGTCTCTCTATGGTGTCTCTCTGTGTCTCTATGGTGTCTCTGTGTCTCTATGGTGTCTCTATGTGTCTTTATGTGCCCTTATGATGTCTCTATGTGTCTCTATGGTGTCTCTATGGTGTCTCTGTGTGTCTCTGTGATGTCTCTGTGGTGTCTCTGTGGTGTCTGTGTGTCCCTATGGTGTCTCTATATGTCTCTATGGTGTCTCTGTGTCTCTTTATGTGCTATTATGGTGTCTCTATGTGTCTCTATGGTGTCTCTATGAGTCTCTATGGTGTCTCTATGAGTCTCTATGGGTCTTCATGGGTCTCTATGGTTTCTCTGTGTGTCTTTATGGTGTCTCTGTGTGTCTCCATGGTGTCTCTGTGTGTCTCTATGGTGTCTCTATGGGTCTCTATGGGTCTCTATGGTTTCTCTGTGTGTCTCTATGTGTCTCTATGTGTCTCTATGGTGTCTCTGTGTGTCTCTATGGTGTCTATGGGTCTATGGTGTCTCTATGTGTCTCTATGTGTCATTATGTGCCTCTATGGTGTCTCTGTGGTGTCTCTGTGGTGTCTGTGTGTCTATATGGTGTCTCTATGTGCCTCTATGGTGTCTCTGTGGTGTCTCTGTGGTGTCTCTGTGGTGTCTGTGTGTCTCTATGGTGTCTCTATGGGGTCTCTGTGGTGTTTGTGTGTCTCTGTGTGTTTCTGTGTGTCTCTATGATGGTGTCTCTGTTTTGTGTCTCTATGGTGTCTCTATGTGGCCTCCTCTTGTGTCTTCTCAATGGGTCTCTACGTATCTCTATGGTGTCTCTGTGTCTCTTTATGTGCTATTATGGTGTCTCTATGTGTCGCTATGGTGTCTCTATGTGTCTCTATGGTGTCTCTATGTGTCTTTATGTGCCATTTATGGTGTTCTATGTGTCTCTATGGTGTCCTTCTTGGTGTCTCTGGTGGTGTCTCTGTGGTGTCTGTGTGTCTCTATGCGTGTCTCTATGGGGTCTCTGTGGTGTTGTGTGTCTCTGTGTGTTTCTGTGTGCTCTATGGTGTCTCTGTGTGTCTCTATGGTGTCTCTATGTGCCTCCATTGTGTCTCCATGGGTCTCTACGTATCTCTATGGTGTCTCTGTGTCTCTTTATGTGCTATTAGGTGTTCTATGTGTCGCTATGGTGTCTCTAATGTGTCTCTATGGTGTTGTGTCTCTATGTGTCCTTTTATGTGTCCTCTATGGTGTCTGCTATTGGTTCTATGTGTCTTCTATGAGTCTCTATGGTGTTCTTCTGTGTGTCTCTATGGTGTCTCTCTGTGTGTCTCTGTGTGTCTCTATGTGTCTCTGTGTGTCGCTGTGTGTCTCTTGTGGTCTATGGTGTCTCTGGTGTCTCTGTGGTGTCTCTTGGTGTCTCTGTGGGTCTCTATGTGTGTCTCTATGGTGTCTCTATGTGTCTCTAATGTGTCTCTATGTGTGTCTCTATGTGTCTCTGTGTCTCTAGTGTCTTTATGGTCTCTATGTGTCTCTATGTGTCTCTATGTGCCTATGTGTCCTCTAATGGTGTGTTCTATTGTGTCTCTATGGGTCTCTCTGTCTTCTCGATTTGTCTCTATGGTGTCTCTTATGTGTCTCTAAAGGTGTTCTCATGTGTCTCCATGGTGTCTCCATGGTGTCTCTATAGTGTCTCTATAGTGTCTCTATGTGTCTCTATGGTGTCTCCATGGTGTCTCCATGGTGTCTCTATGGTGTCTCTATGGTGTCTCCATGGTGTCTCCATGGTGTCTCCATGGTGTCTCTATAGTGTCTATAGTTGTCTCTATGTGTCTCTATGGTGTCTCCATGGTGTCTCTATAGTGTCTCTAGTGTCTCATGGTGTCTTTATAGTGTCTCTATGTCTTTATAGTGTCTCTATGTGTCATGGTGTCTTTATAGTGTCTCCATGGTGTCTCTATAGTGTCTCCATGGTGTCTCTATGGTGTCTCCATGGTGTCTCTATAGTGTCTCTATGGTGTCTCCATGGTGTCTCTATAGTGTCTCTATGGTGTCTCCATGGTGTCTCTATGGTGTCTCCATGGTGTCTCTATGGTGTCTCCATGGTGTCTCTGGTGTTCTATGGTGTCTCCATGGTGTCTCCCCTTCCAAATGATGAATGTACCAAATAAATAAGAACCCCTGATGAAGCAGCAGGAATTAGCCCTTGTCCTAACAACAGACAAACACACACACACACAAACAAACACGCGCCACAAGCCCAGCACATCCAGGGGCTAAATTTGGCACGGGGGGCCTGACCACATCACTGTTGCTAAGGAACGGTCCGACTGATAGGCCTATTCATTAACGCAGCAGGATTTGTGCGCGGTAGTAAACAGGGCAGAGGAAGTGTCGGCCTGTTCGAAGTAAAGTTACACTGGATTTCGAGTGCTGATGTGGCTGTACCGGGCCGGTCTGTGATGCGGGAGTCAGCCCGCAGCCATGACAACACACGGTGAGCTCATAGTAACGCTGCATATGTGCAGAAGGCACAAATGCATCTGCTCACAGGGGACGGTGGGCTTTGCTATTGTGTGCCAAATATTCCACCGTGTGCAAAAACACGCACGCACGCACACACGCACGCGCACACGCACACCGGATAGCAGTTGCACTAAAACAAATGAAACTGTATTGCGCTCATTGCACATGTTATCATTCTACTGGTGCCGTGTCCCTGTCCACGGCGGTGGGCTTCTCCCCCTCTGCGTGAACAACAGCCTAAAGCACGCGCGTGTTCACCGGGAGAACCGCAGCTCGTGGGAATTTCACGGCGATACGAGAGAAGAAAGCCTATTTTCGCATCGCGCGGCTCAGACACGATTTGACAGGCAAATGATGGAAAACACGCTCACCTCCAGAGACGCACGGCCCGGCGCGCGCGGGCTGCACACGGCCGTTCTTTTGGGGGGAAGACGGCGGAGAAACGGGACGTCACGGAGAGACACGAGTCAAACGGCGCTCGTGAAAATAAATAAAAACACGTTTAAAAGAAGAAGGGCTCGTGCTACTGTTGGGGTCTCGATGGGCGTATCTGTGTTGCAGCCAAGCCTCCTCTTCCTCCTCCTCGTTGTCGCGGATGGATGTTTTTCTCTTCCCGGCTGATGCGGCACGGCGGCGGCGGCGGCGGCCAAGAAAAACAACAACACAAAAAAGAAAGGAGCTATTGAACGCAATCAGGTCCGAACGTGAGGCGTAGAAAAGAGTGCGAATGCAAAACGGGCCGAACCGGGCATTTGCATTTTACCGCGAGGAGGAGGGAGGAGAGAAAAGACGAGGAAGAGGAAAAAAACACACGCGCGCACGGGACGGACAGAAGGAGGCAGAGGAGGGCGGAGATGATGCTTGGTTCAGCCCGGTGCCCACCCCTCCCCCAGCCGCCCCCCCCCCCAGAGGACCACACGGTCAAGTCACACGCGCGAACGGCGGGCGGCGGAGCATCACGGCGCGACAAAATAAAACAACCAAAAAAAAAAACGTGAATGAAAAGAGAAGCCAAGAAATATGCGCGGTTTATCTGTGAAAACACGTGTAAAGTTTGAATGTGTTTGAAGAAAATGAATAAAAAATAAATAAATATTGGAGCTACTCATTTACACATTTTCAGCTTTATTGTTTGTGCATTTTTATTTAAAACAATTTATTCAAAGCGTCCATTTATTATAATATTATATATATACTTACTTAGACCATGTCATAACATTAGCCGCAAACATAAAAGTAATAAAAATGGCAAGACAAATAGGCTAATGCCAATAGGTTGTTTAGTGGTAATAAATGAACTACATATTCACACTAAACTATGTGTCAATCACGCAAACAAGACCACCCACAGTTTCATTCATTAGAATAACCTTGCTCAAAAAGACCTAAATACTCTAAACATACTAATGTACATTTCCACGGCAAAGTCTGACTTGCCGGTGACACGTTAAATGTCACTCGTTTTATCTCGTCCGCCGTTTGTCGCGTTTCCGGCGCCGTCCGCAGCCACGCGCGCTGAGGGCTTGACGCACCGGAGACGGGGAGTGACGTAGCGGCCCGTCGCTGGCGCGCGTGCTGATGCTGCAGTTGCTAGGCGCGTGGAGCAGACGGCAGACAGGTATAAACAAGCGCATGGGGGGGGGGGGGGGGAGAAATGTCGCCCCTAGTGTCCGCATCGGAGACCTACAGCGTGTCAGGGTGAACGGGTTTGGAACGACGCAGTGTCAGCGGAGAAAAATAATACAAATGTGTTTGTTTTAAGCCATTTAAAACAGTGCAAAACAACCAAAATGCCTTAGATATGTTGATAACCCTTTCTCAGTGTAAATAAAACAGTATTAAAATGAAATATATGTAACAAAATAGTGTTATTGTTGATGATTTAATAAAGAGTCTTAAATGTTCTTTCAAAAGCAATCCTTTTCCCCAGGGGCGTATCGAAGTAAAGAAAATGAACCAGTGAAAATAAGTGGGATTCATTACGCTCAAATGCACTCTACGGATGTCAAGGTTATTGGGTTAATCGGTAATCATGATTATTCCGTTCACAATATAATCGTAAGAACCCAAAACATAATAAGGACAATTTTTGTAGCAAAATTACGTTTTGTTAGTTTAATATATAGTCAAAAAAATAGACCTAAATGTAAAGTACTTTATTTTTTACAATTTATTTTATTTTTTGTTCAATATGTAATCCAAAAAATAGACCCAAATGTAACGTTTTTATTTTTTACAATTAATTTAATTTTTTGTTCAATATAAAGTTCGTAAAATAGACTCAAATGTAGAGTACTGTATTTTTTACAATTTATTTTCTTTTTTGTTCAAAATATAGTCCAAAAAATAGACCCAAATGTAAAGTACTTTATTTTTTATAATTTATTTTCTTTTTTGTTCAATATATAGTCAAAAAAAAAGACCCAAATGTAAAGTATTTTCTTTTTTACAATTTATTTTCTTTTTTGTTCAATATATAGTCCAAAAAATAGACCCAAATGTAAAGTACTTTATTTTCGACAATTTATTTTCTTTTTTGTTCAATATATACTCCATAACAATAGACCCAAATGTAAAGTACTTTATTTTTTACATATTTTCTTTTTTGTTCTATAGTCCAAAAAATAGACCCAAGTGTAAAGTACTTTATTTTTTTAAATTTATTTAATTTTTTGTTCAATATATAGTCCAAAAAATAGACCCAAATGTAAAGTACTTTAGTTTTTTTAATTTATTTTATTTTTTGTTCAATATATAGTCCAAAAATAGACCCAAATGTAAAGTACTTTATTTTATAAAATGTGTCTTTTTTTTCAATATATAGTCAAAAAAATAGACCCAAATGTAAAGTACTTTATTTTTTACAATTTCTTTTCTTTTCTTGTTCAATATAGTCCAAAAAATAGACCCAAATGTAAAGTACTTTAATTTTTCATATTTATTTTCTTGTTCAATATATAGTCGAAAAAAATAGACCAAAATGTAAATTACTTTAGTTTTTACAATTTATTTTCTTTTCTGTTCAATATCTAGTCCCAAAAAATAGAGCTAAATGTAAAGTACTTTATTTTTTACAATTATTCTTTTGTTTGGTCAATATATAGTCCAAAAAAATAGACCCAATGTAAAGTACTTTATTTTTACAATTTTTTTTGTTTGTTCAAATATAGTCCAAAAATAGACCCAAATGTAAAGTACTTTATTTTTTACAATTTTTTTGTTTGTTCAATATATAGTCCAAAAAATAGACCCAAATGTAAAGTACTTTATTTTTTACAATTTTTCTTTTTTGATCAATATATAGTCCAAAAAATAGACTATAAAGTACTTTATTTTTACAATTTATTCTTTTTTGTTCAATATACAGTCCAAAAAAAATAGACCTATATGTAAATTACTTTATTTTTTACAATTCTTTTTTTTTGTTCAATATATAGTCCAAAAAATTGACCCAAATGTATAGTACTATATTTTTACAATTTATTTTCTTTTTTCAATATATAGTCAAAAAATAGACCAAATGTAAAGTACTTTATTTTTTAAAATGTGTCTTTTTTTTTTCAATATATAGTCAAAAAAAATAGACCAAATGTAAAGTACTTTATTTTTTACAATTTCTTTTCTTGTTCAATATAGTCCAAAAAATAGACCCAAATGTAAAGTACTTTAATTTTTTCATATTTATTTCTTGTTCAATATATAGTCAAAAAAATAGACCAAAATGTAAAGTACTTTAGTTTTTACAATTTATTTTCTTTTGTTCAATATCTAGTCCCAAAAAATAGAGCTAAATGTAAAGTACTTTATTTTTTACAATTTTTTTGTTTGTTCAATATATAGTCCAAAAATAGCCCAAATGTAAAGTATTTATTTTTTACAATTTTTTTGTTTGTTCAATATATAAGTCCAAAATAGACCAAATGTAAAGTACTTTATTTTTTAAATTTTTTTTGTCAATATATAGTCCAAAAAATAGACTATAAAGTACTTTATTTTTTACAATTTATTCTTTTTTGTTCAATATACAGTCCAAAAAATAGACCTATATGTAAATTACTTTATTTTTACAATTCTTTTTTTTTTTGTTCAATATATAGTCCAAAAATTGACCAAATGTATAGTACTATATTTTTTACAATTTATTTTCTTTTTTTCAATATATAGTCAAAAAAATAGACAAATGTAAAGTACTTTATTTTTTACTATTTTTTTCTCGTTCAATATATAGTCCAAAAAATAGACCCAAATGTAAAGTACTTTATTTTTTACATTTATTTTCTTTTTTCCCCAATATATAGTAAAAAAATAGACCCAAATGTAAAGTACTTTATTTTTAAATATTATTTTCTTGTTCAATAATTAGTCAAAAAAAGACCCAAAGTGTAAAGTACTTTATTTTTTACTATTTATTTCTTGTTCATATATAGTCCAAAAATAGACCCAAATGTAAAGTACTTTATTTTTACAATTATTTTCTTTCCCCCCAATATATAGTAAAAAAAAATAGACCCAATGTAAAGTACTTTATTTTTAAATATTTATTTTCTTGTTCAATAGTCAAAAAATGACCCAAATGTAAATAACTTTATTTTTTACTATTTATTTTCTTGTTCAATATATAGTCCAAAAAATAGACCCAAATGCAAAGTACTTTATTTTTTACATATTTTTTTTTGTTCTATAGTCCAAAAAATAGACCCAAGTGTAAAGTACTTTATTTTTTTAAATTTATTTTTTTTTGTTAATAGTCCAAAAAATAGACCCAAATGTAAAGTACTTTACTTTTAAAAAATTGTCTTTTTTTTTCAATATATAGTAAAAAATA
>BJKM01000603.1:95000-225523 GCA_015082035.1 Chaenogobius annularis | reverse complement strand
ATAGTCTAAAAAAATAGACCCAAATGTAAAGTCTAAAAAAATACTTTATTTTTTACAATTTATTTTCTTTTTCCCCCAATATATAGTAAAAAAAAAAATAGACCCAAATGTAAAGTACTTTATTTTTTACATATTTTCTTTTTTGTTCTATAGTCCAAAAAATAGACCCAAGTGTAAAGTACTTTATTTTTTTAAATGTATTTTCTTGTTCAATATATAGTCCAAAAAATAGACCCAAATGTAAAGTACTTTATTTTTAAAAAAATGTTTTTGTTCAATATATACTCAAAAAAATAGACCCAAATGTAAAGTACTTTATTTTTTACATATTTTCTTTTTTGTTCTATAGTCCAAAAAATAGCCCCAAGTGTAAAGTACATTATTTTTTACAATTTATTTTCTTTTTTGTTCAATATATAGTCAAAAAAAATAGACCTAAGTGTAAAGTACTTTATTTTTTAATATTTATTTTCTTTTTTTTTCTCAGTATACTGTATAGTCCAAAAAATAGACCTAAATGTAAAGTACTTTATTTTTTACATATTATATATAACATAAAAGAACAAAAAAATTAAACTTAAAGTGCTTTTTTATCTGCCTTTTTTTTGGTCACATTTAACTTCATTTTGTCTTCAGTTTTGGTGAAGGTGGTCCCAAACTGGAGGAACAGTCACATGTCAGACCACGAGAACGAAAGAAAACGAAAGATTTCACTGTCGTTCGGTCTCAATAATGGAGAAGAATCGTTAAATCGTGGCGTTTTTTCACACAATAATCGTCACACTAACACATGACATTGTGACGTCCCGAGTGCGCTCTGTAAAATAGGGTTATAAATCAATGTCAATGTAACTTAATTTAACCATTTTCCACTGTGTAAATGCTGGTCACCCCCCAAAGACAGGAAACAAACCCCCAAATAAGTCACGTCCAACTATAGAAAACAATTATTTCATACATTTATTGAGATTTCTTTTCATATCGACTCAAAAACTGTACCGAACGGGACGCATAGCAATGGAAAGGCCATGTCCATCAAACGCATAGGATAACTTCATAAAAATGATGCAAATATTAATGCAATAACACGTACATAACAGGTTTTTTTTTTTGTCTCCATACAAATTACAGATTACAAAAACAAAACGAGAACTTTTTCATATGCCCCGAAGCAGCGCTGAGATTACACGAGGAAATCAAACGTCCTGACCACGTCTTGGACCACAGTTTAAAAAAAAAAAAAAAAAAAAGGCCCAGACGGTCGCCACGCTCGCACACACACACACAGACACACACACACACACACACGCATCACTCAAAAACGGGATGCGGCGAAGAGGAGAAGCGGAGGGAACGATGTCCAGCGTGCTTCAGACAGGTTTGTTGTTAGGTTGGGGGAAGGGGCTTCTTCTCACCGTGTTCCCCTGGCGTCCGGTCCACAGTGAGGTCAGGCGATGTGCGGTGCGGCAGAGTGACAACAGCGGGCGATTGTAACAGACCCCTCCGTAGATTATACACTGGCGATTGTAGTGGGTTTGGTGTGGGATTGTGCAAGCGGGAGTCGCGGGGGGAATAATCCACTTTTGAGTTCATGAGGGTGGAATATTCTGGAGTGTCCCGAGGCGGCGGGATAAGGGATTGTCGGCCTGTGTCTCGATGATTCAGGGGTCCGTGTAGATTGTTTACATATGATTGTGACGATTCATAAGTGCAACAAAGAGTAACATGATGAGGGGGTGAAACAAACATGAAAAGCATCTAAACGCTACATCCTATTGCACAAGTAAAATGATGGTACGACATGGATAAGACACGACGAGATTGCATACGACTTAAGGAATTACATAATGGAGACGTTCCGTTCTGTCTTTTAAGACCGACACAGGAGCACGAGAGGGCAAAAGGACAGGAAGGCGGACGCTCCAAGTGTTGATTGTCTGTCGTCGCCTTTTCTGTCAGTTTAGAGACGGCTCGTCGTCATGGTCACGGCAGACGGGACTTTCTAAAAAATAAAAATAAAAATAAAAACCCACTGATTCTCTCATTCAAAGTGCACGTATGAAGAAAGGAAATCCACTGGAAATGATGCTATGCAAATGTGTTTGATGACAACACAAAAGGGGAGTGGCTAAATGCTGCATAGCTGGATTCCATTTAAAGCAACGCCATCGTCAGGACACACGGGGGCGACAGACCCAACTGTACACCGCACTCAGGTGCTTTTCAGTCCTGCGGGGGTCCGCCGTCACACGTGGGTGTCGCTGCCCCCCCCTCGCAGATACAGGGCTGAACTGGACTTGGGCCGGTTCTCCCTGTGCCCTGGTCCGCGGGTGGACCCGTTGTTATTGACCTCCGGCTCGCACGTGTCTGTGGGGATGACCCACGTAGTCGGACGCCACTTTTTCACTGAATAAGGCGTTTTGACGCGCTTCTTGATTTTATCTCCTGAACCCAGGGCCCCATCTGGCTGAACCAGGCCCTCCCCTGGGGAACAGGAAGGACACTGGTCAGTATCTAAAGTGGCACATCACAAACCAGTGGGCATGCAACAGACTCATTTAGATCATGTAGAAAAGTATTTGTGTAGTGTACAAAATGGAATCCTCATGCATTACGTGTGTGGAGTGCCTGTCTTTGTACAGTCTGTGGTGGTGAGCTTAAAGAAGGAATTAAAAATCACCTAGAGAGGCCAGGTCCATAGTGGTGAAGGACAAGTCCAGGGAGTTGGGTCTCTCGGGCCGGCGCGCTCGCGGCTGTCTGAGCAGAGCCTCTCCTCTCATGGTGACCGAAGCGTCCCCCTGGGGGTGTGTGCCGCCCAGCCCAGAGCTCTCTCCTGGGGGTCCTGTGCCTTCTCTACCTGGTCCCTCTGTGTTGTTGCCATCCTCCTCCGCGTCGCTCTCTCCATCGCCTTCTCCGTTGCCTTGGCCGTGGCCCGTGTTACTGTTATTGTTGTTGGTGTTGGGTCGGGCTGAGCGCAGCGTGGAGGGGTCCAGCTGCTCCCGCTCTCTGCTCAAGAGGGGCTCGTGTTCATCTGGACTGGCAGTGATGACCCCCAGGCTGAGGCGGCTGTCGTCAGATCTCAGCGCCCCAGAGCTCTGGTTGAAGCCTGTGGAGCTGGTGCTGATGGTAGAGATGGTGCTGGCGTGGCCGTTCACAGCTCCGTTCATGTGCACGTCTCTCAGGACAGGCAGGTTGTTGGTGCCATTGGCCCTGTGGGTCTCTGCTGAGGTGTTGGCGGGCACAGCTCCTCCAGCGTTCACCTTGTTGCCCTCCACCTGCCGCAGGTTGGACTTCCCCGAGCGGCCAAACTTAAACCTCAGTGAGGAGGACGAGGACTCTTTCTTAGCAGGCTTGTTGCGCAGGGGAAGGCTGGACGGCCTCTTGGGCAGATTCTGCTGCTTAGGTAGAGGGAAGATGGTGCTTGGAATTGGGGCGGGGGGCTCAGAGGGGCCGGATGCCTCACTGGCCATCTTAATGAGAGGATAGAGCAGACTGGAGCTGCCGGGGCTCAGGGGGTCTGGAGAGCAGAACTGTTTCTGGGAGTGCTCCATCAAGTTCTCATCTGAGCTCTCTTTGAGGTTCTTATCCACCTCTTTGGGGTCCAGCTTGGTGGTCTCCAGGTCTTCCTGGGTCAGGTGCAGGCACACAGGGACAGTGGCAGGTGCTGTGGGTCCCTCAGTCTCAGAGATGGTGGTAGTGGTGGTAGTTGAGGGACTTCCTCTCATCCCCGGCCCACTGGTGCTGCTCCCCTCTGGGCTGGGCAGACGAGCGTTGGCCTGCTGCTGCCTCTCCTGGTTGATGGAGTTTCGGTTCCTCTCCCCTGTGCCAGTCACTGCTCTGCCATTCACAGCATTGGTGCCGTCGCCCTGCGTGTTCTTAGCCACTCCCTCATGCTCCTCTATGTAGGTCGAGGGGTGGTCTGCGTACTGTCCGGATTTTGGCGTCATGCGGTTCCTGAAAGAGACAAGAGTCTGCGTGAATAAACTCGGTTGAATCCCGTCGCATGTATAATGCGTACGCTGCGGTTCTCTACCTCTCGTTGTGCAGCGTGGTGGACATCGGGTTCAGGGTGGGGCTGACAGATTTCGAGCGGTCCCAGATGAGGAGGAGCTCTGCCAGTCGCTCCTCTGCACACTGCGCCGTGAGCCGGGCCTCTGCATCCTGGTCCCAGCAGTCCTCCATCGTCTCCTTTAGGGAACGCACAGCCTGAAAGAGCAAACGGTTCAATCCCAACGCAACAAAAAGGCGCTGGAAACAAACTGCAGTGGTCAGGCATCGATCTGGTAAACTGACAGCACAGCGACTAAACAGGCGGCGTTTCTCCATTTTACTTTATCTGCAATCGCTGCGTTCCATCTGCATCACAAACGCACCAGACTGTTCTCTTTCCAAGCCTCTGGGAATTTGGGCCGCTGCTTCTCCCTGGACACGAGGACCTGCATATCCTCAAACGTCGGGTGGTTTCCTGCCTCCGCTTGGAACGCCATCTGGTATTCTGGCGCAGACTCTCCTGTGCACGAGGGAAGAATCAAGAGTATTTAGAACAGCTCCTCTTTGGCAGGGAAACCGTCTGAACGCACGCACAGAGATTTTTCCTCAACGGTCAACACGTTAAGTCTTCAGTTTGTACGGTTTGCACAATAGGGAAAGTTTGCGGCGGTCGCTCACCGGGGAAAAGATCCGTGCATCTCATGAAGGTTTCCCAGTAGACCAGCCCGAGCGCGTACATGTCCACTTGTTTGAGCGCGGACTCGCAATCCCTCAGATTCACCGCCCCCTCGAGCACTTCGGGGGCCATGTAGCGGATCGTGCCCACCTTTACGGAGCGCAAAACGTAAAAGGCACGCAATCAGAATGGAACACGCCGGCAGTCGGACCCCGTTCCCAGGAGAGTCACTCACTTCGCTGATGGCGGCGTTCTCCTCCTCTCCGTGGCGGGCCGGCCTGTTTCCCGTCAGCTTCATGGACAAGCCGAAATCGATGATGACGCACGTGCCCTCTGCTTTGACGAGAATGTTCCGGCTGTTCAAGTCCCTGTGGGAGACCGCCGGCTTGTACAAGTCTGGAAGATACAGGGAAAAGAGCGAGACTTAACTGGGTTAATTCGCCCTTTATTAAACATTTAAAACCCAAATATTCTGCCGACATGACGCTACCATGTACAGGACTTAACGTGTTGACGAAAAACAAATCCCCCTCCTCATTACTTTGCGCTTGGTAAACCAAGCTGCAACGTCAACAGACAGCTAAAGCCTCTAATCTCATCATCAACAGTGGGATTAAGACGCTGCGTGGTCGTCTGCGCTCGCGTTCTGAAGCAGTCCAGTAGAGGGCACACTGAGCCGTCACTTTTTTTGACAGTACCCAGTGTGTGCACTGCTGACGTGTGGGAGCCGAGGAAGGCGGGGGGGGGGGGCAGGATGATGAATGTGCGGAGGAGAAACGCTTGGAGACTGTGGCGTTGGTGCTCTTTCTGTGTGTGTGTGTGTGTGTGTGTAGTTGTGGTGGTGGTCTCCCTGCGTGCCACCGGACCGCTCCAGTGACCGCCGCAGCTCGCCATTCTCTCTCCCTTTTGTGAGCTTCGCTTTTGTCACACGCTTGCGCAAACAGAATAACTACCGGTCTCCACTTTCCCAGTCTCTCCAAGTGCGCTTTGTCTATTTGATGTTTGGCTGCGGAGAAAAAGGGCGGAATGCCGGACCGCGGAGGGGGGGGGGGAGAAACCCACCACAGTGTCAGCTCTAGCCTTTAAAAAGGAGGATTTTATTGAGCCACAGGATGTTCACTTGTCATCTGAATCTCATCCTCCCTCCATTTCTCCCTCTGTGTCGGGGGAAAGTCTATAAATACTCGTGGTACTTTGCGGTGCCAGCGGTGTTTTTTTTCCACGCGTGCAGGAAACGCGGGGAAGTCGCGGGCGCTCTTAGCCAAACAAAAACGCACGTGGAGCTGCGCCGCCGGGTCTTAAAAAAAGAAAAAAAAAGCCACATTACGTCAAAGGGCATAACCGGCCCCTGGTAATAACTGTGACTGCGAAATACTGCAAACGAACCAACTAGGGGTTACTTTAAACTTGACACTTTGAGTTATAAGTGCCTGACAAAACGCTTGATTTAAATGAATCAATTAAATTACTCTTATCGGGTGAACTGAACATAAAAACATCTACATTCCTGACCATTTTGGGTTCAATATCCAGATGAAGCATAGAAAGAGCGGCGCGACCAAAAACACGATGATTTTTTAAAATGAATCAAAAACTACAACTGTTCAGAGCCTTTTACTCATCATCTCTCTTATCAAGCGATTCAAACAACATGCATCTTTTGTGGTGGAAGATCTGCCGCCCGCTCGTTTCCATGGAAATCTTACTGCAGGAGCGGGAGAGAAAATAAATAAATAAAAAAGACGACACCTGTAATTGAATCATAGGACGGATGTTAAATGCCGTCACGGGGAACATCTGGGGACGAGCAGGCTGCAGACCCCCTGACCATGCCCAAAGTCTACTGTAATGTGTAAACTGACCCTTGACCCTTACCCACCGCCACTGCCAGTACGCACTTTCTGAGACGTCAGCGTCGGCATCCGTATATTTGAAGTTCAAATCGCTTCCACTTTGTCACGCCCGTGTTGAACTTTGTGCATGAAGTATCCAAACGGCGGCCCCCCTCACTCACTCACCTCCCTTGAAGAGCTCCGTGTGCAGGTAGGCCAGGCCGCGGGTGACCGAGTGGGCCAGGCGACAGCTGCTGACCCAATCGTTGGTCTGTGCGCTCAGGTAGTGACTCAGGGAGCCCTGGGCGAGATGGGAGAGAGACGAGTGACAAGGGGCAAGAGAGAGGGAGAGAGGGGGGGGGGCAGAGAAGAAGAAATGCAGAAAAATCAAAATCAGACATGGCTTTACGCGACGGACAGCTGAGGGGCGCGAGTCGGGGGGAGGGAAAGCGCGCTGACTCCGGGAGTGTCACTTCAAAGACGAGAGAACAAACAGTGAATGACGGGCAGCTCAGCCCGAGACACGAGCGTTCTCCAACTGCACGAGCGGGCCAGCGCGTTCGCCGGGGCTGAGCGCGCTCGGGGGACTAAGACCACTAGATTCATGCTGTCGAAATCTAGTTCACAGTCAACACTTGTATTCGTGAGCATTTGAGAAAAGACCACCTTTAGCTTTGATTACAGCACGCGTTTGCTGAAGATTCAAGCTTCTGTAATATTACAAGATTTCATTGTCATTGTGTTGATGACGAGAAAGACGACCGGCGCGAAAGAGAGCGACCGGCGCGCAACGAGAGAGCGACCGGCGCGCAACGAGAGAGCGACCGGCGCGCAACGAGAGAGCGACCGGCGCGCAACGAGAGAGCGACCGGCGCGCAACGAGAGAGCGCGCGCAACGAGAGAGCGACCGCGCGACCGGCGCGCAACGAGAGAGCGACCGGCGCGCAACGAGAGAGCGACCGGCGCGCATCGAGAGCGACCGGCGCGCAACGAGAGCGACCGCAGAGCAAAGAGAGCGACGAGAGAGACCGCGGCGCAAAGAGATTAACCCAATAACCTTGACATCTCGAGACTACACTTGACTATGTTTTCTTGTGACTGACTGTTCATTGTCTGGGGCGGATGTGCTCGCCGAATGTGCTCGCCGAAAGTGCTCGCCGAAAGTGCTCGCCGAAGGCACACAGTTGGTGACGTCTCCTGAGCCCTTGAAAGGAACAAGTTGAAGACATTCTGCAAGGTTAGAGCTGACAAAGCAGCAAAGACGTCCATCTTTTCTGTTCAAACGCATTATAATTCTTAAATTGTCAGAGGAAATGCTTTGTGAAATGGCCATGGATTATCAAAGTCCTCAACAGAGCATTGTATTTGAAAGTCAAAATGAGGCTAACCATTAGCTATCAGGTGCTACAGCTTAAGTACTACTTTCACCAGAACAGGACACACAAAGGCCAATGCAAATCGGCAATATAAAATAAGATTAGAAAAACTGTGCCATCTTTAATCATCTAATTTGTCATAATATGATTTTCTGTCACAACTAGTTTTAAACATTCTGCCAAACGATGCCGTATGCAAAGGTCAATCAACGCCATGAAATCGTTTACCAGAAATGATCGAAACCCGCCGCATTCCTCCCTGATTATCTCCGACGGCATCGGCGATCAATTCCAGCGCTTAACGAGATGAAAAACGCACGCGGCGACGTTTCATTTCCCAGTTCAGAAATCGATCACCGGAGCATTTTCGGAGCATCCGCCGCAACCAGATTAAACTGCATCTGTTCCTTTTTAAATACATTACATTATCATTTACTAGAGCGTCCGCGGCCTTGCTGTCCTTACTTGCTCCGTGTTGCTTAGGAAACGCGCGCATTACACGGACGGCCGCACAACGAGAGGCTGAAATGCTCTGAAATTGCTCGCAGGCGCCGATTTCCCCGCGGCCTCGGCAGAACACTCACGTGTGGGTAGTAGTCCATGACGAGCAGGTACTCGGTCCGCCCCTCCGGTCCCGTGCGCTCGTCCGCCGCCGCGAAATGCGCTATGTTGTCGTGCTCCAGCAGGGGCAGCCGGTAGATCGAGCACTCGTTGAGGAAGTTTTGCCGGTTGGCCGCCGTGAACACCTTGACCGCAACCGGCCGCTCGTCCAGGGAGCCGCAATACACCGTCCCGTAACGGCCGCGCCCAATCAGCTGGAAGTAAAGAAGTACATATGAACGGATGAGAAGTGGGAGAACAACCAGCACCATCAAAAGCATGTAAAGAAGTCCTTCGAATGGAGACTGAATCAGCAGAAACACGGTGTGCTCCTGAGGCCAAAATAATACGGTAAAAAGACTTCTTGGTTTTAAAATTGCTTGAATACCGCTCCCTGTGTTCTTAATGTGCTGCACTAAGCCAAGCTCTCATTACTCTCCGTTGTTTTGTCTGTAAAAAGCGCTGCTTCTGCCCTGAGCGGGCTGTGAGCGAGTGTGTGCGCGGACACGATAAGCTGCAAGGACGCGTTCTGAATTCAACTCCTGCCTGCAAAGATACGGCCACTCTCAAATTAAACGAAAGGTAGGCGTCGCTGCAGAAGTGTTTCAGGAGCTTTCTGGACTTTGTATTATTATGCGGCGAGTCTGGCCCTTAAGGCAGGGCTATTCAACATAAGGCCCCGGGGCCAAATCAGGCCCTCTAAGCGGTTTAATCCGGCCCATCACCCATTTTCCAAATATTACAAGAGCAACCAAAAAAATCTTGTTTACTTGTTTAAGTCTGGGCTGGCACTCATTTAGACCTGGTTTGGTAATGGTTAAATTATTGTTTAATTCTGCTTTTGATTACGGGTTAGTCCTGGTTCAGGCCTAGACCTAGTACTAGTCTAGTCCTAGTTTAATTCTGGGCAATTTCACAAAGCTATGTTGGTAAAGCATTTTATATATTTTTCTGTAGCCAGATCGATCTAATACTTCATTTATCCATGCTTTTCTTACCATTCATTTGATTAGATTTCATAAACGAGCTCCGTATCGAGTTTTCAGTTTTTCTTTTTCGCGTGAGCAGATTCCTATTTTTACATCAGAACGTGTCACTTAATCTGAGCCGTTGTGATCGGGTGATAAAAGTCACATTGAAAACAACAAACGTAACCGTACACCTTGATGTATTTTGGGCCTTTGCGCGCTCCTCTCCCGTCTGCCTCCAGTCTCCTCCCTGTGGGCTCAAAACGCTCGCTGCATGTAGAAGCTGCAGCAGAAGAGCACTGCACGTCCACGGGCCTGAGCCGGTCCGGTCTGAGCCGGTCCGGCCTGAGCCAGCAGGAGTTTTCTGGGTGCAGAGGACGACCAAGCTGCTTCATGCTGCAGTCGTGTGGCTAAACTGAGATTTGCTGAGTGGTTTCAGTAGTATGTTGGAGTACGCGAGCTGCTCTAACATCATTTGCGGGCCGGGCTCTCCGTTACAGTTACTCAGTGCTGGCAGGCTGCAGCACTCGATGCTTTGGCTCTTTGTCTGGGCCACAAACTGATTCGATTGAAGACCAGATGCTTCTGGAGCACACACTATAAATACTGTGAACCGGTTTGAGAGGCGGCCGCGCCAAGACTGACCTCCAGCAGTTTGAGATTGTCCAGGTCCAGGGAGCTTTCCGACCCGGCGGCTTCCATCATGTTCAGATTGTGCAGGCCTTGTTTACCATCTCCTGCTCACACAGACAAAGAAGACAATTAATCACGTCGCTACGGACGACATCCATTTATGAAACACCAAATGACCAAAAACATGAACAGAATATAAATGCCAATTAACTCACCGCGCATCATGCGGTAGCCAAAGTAAGCTGCTACGGCAACCACCACCATCACGGTGACTGTTGCCAGAGCGATAATTATTGTCTCTTCGCAGCGTAGAGCTTGAGTGGCTACAGGGGGACAAAACACACGTGCAAATCAAAGTTCGACCTTTTGAAAGGAAAGAGCAAGTGCTCCAAAGCATTCCAGGTTTAATCCGTGAGCAGGTGTAAACACTTGTGCGCACGCGGGTAAACACTTGTGCGCACGCGGGTAAACACTTGTGCGCACGCGGGTAAACACTTGTGCGCACGCGGGTAAACACTTGTGCGCACGCGGGTAAACACTTGTGGCGCACGCGGGGTAAATGCACTTGTGCCGCACTCGGGTAACCATTGTCGCGCACGCGGGTAAACACTTGTGCGCACAGCGTGTAACACTTGTGCGCACGCGTGTAACACTTGTGCGCACAGCGTGTAAACACTTGTGGCGCACCGCTCGCGTGTAAACCACTCTGTGCGCACGGGCGTGTACTTGTGCGCACGTGTGCCACACTACTCAGTTGTGTAGACGTACACCCTAGTAGGTACTGTGCACTTTTGTTTTACATTAGTAAGTTTTCTACTCTTTTTATTCATTATTGTTGGTTCTTCGTGATGTTCGCTGACTGGTGATTGGCGTTGCTCATTTTTTGTCTCATTTCTTAACTGGTTCACTTCTTCCATTCTGCGCCAGGATTGTGTACTGTGCGTTGTTTATTTCTAGCAATCTGTGTTCTGTTGTTCACGTTATTCTTGTATTTAATGATAAGTTTCATCTAAACTTTTCAAGCGCTTTTAAAAGTCTGTAACTTTGTCATTTCTCAGAATAAAGACTTAAAGTTTTACTTAATTAAAGTGTACAGTCTGTTCTGTTTGAATTGTGTTAGCTAAAGCTGCTGCATCTTCAGCTGTCAGTGTGTGTGATTAATGAGAGTGCACCAGCTATAGGAGCCTCTCTGAAGGCTCCGACGCGAGCCCCCCGGCCCTCCAGAAGGCTCCGACGCGAGCCCCGGCCCTCCTGAAGGCTCCGACGCGAGCCCCGGCCCCTCTGAAGGCTCCGACGCGAGCCCCGGCCCTCCTGAAGGCTCCGACGCGAGCCCCGCCGCTCCTGAAGCCTCCGACGCGAGCCCCGGCCCTCCAGAAGGCTCCGACGCGAAGCCCGGCCCTCCTGAAGGCTCCGACGCGAGCCCCGGCCGGCCCTCCTGAAGGCTCCGACGCGAGCCCCGGCCCTCCTGAAGGCTCCGACGCGAGCCCCGGCCCTCCTGAAGGCTCCGACGCGAGCCCCGGCCCTCCTGAAGGCTCCGACGCGAGCCCTCCTGATCCAAAGGTCTGGACTGTGCACAAACTGGTACAGTCAACAGAGCCGCTGCCCGAGAGACACCGGCTCTATCTATTATTGATGCTTTCTAGAGCCTCCGGGGCAGATGTGACTGACGTACCCACATGAGCATGCATGAGCGCGCGCAGGGGGCCAACACACGCCCACAACGCTGACAGTTCCACAAATGTCAAGGTCAACGAGTTTATAACGAAGAGGAGGGCCACACAGGAAGTCCCCTGAATAACTGACACACCCCAACACAACCAGGATGCCACAACAGAACATAACAACAGTGCATTTGTAGCATACTCAGACGATCATATTGCATTCAGTGTTGTCACCACTTCACTTGGCAGAGGATCAGTCAAAACAAGCTATTTGACTATTTCCGACAACCATTAACTCTTAGTAATGTGTCCAGACACGTCAGGAAGCGCTCCAAACAAAACATGACAAACTTTAGTGTAAGAGGACACCGGTCTTTCTACCTCGTTAGTGTCACTTCATGGTTCCTCTGACTAACCCCAGTGTGATGTTTGCGAGGGGCTGCAGTCACCCTCGTGCCCGCAGACAGGCTGATAGAGCAGACGCCTTGTAATCCGCGGAATGCAGAGCGACGACATGGACTCTTAACGTGTGCGTGTGTGCGTGCGTGTGCGTGTAGGAGAGATGGTGCGTCCTCTCCCATTCCTCACGCACACATTTCTTTCAAAGCGAAACCCAGAGAAGAGCAATTAATACGTCCGTTTGCTTTAGTCAACGCACCGGCGCCGCATACGGAACCAACCGTGTGCGCATAATGAGCTCAAGCCACTATCATCTTTAGTGGAAAATGAAGCTGAAAATGGCCTTCTTATCTGTGCGAACGCAAACACAGACTCCTCTCTGCGATTCTCTGATGCCAGCGTGTCAATCAGCAAAGTGTTTGAATTCACCGTGCGCGCGGGGGGGAGGGGGTCGGGGTGGGAGAGCGCAAAGTTTCGAACTAGGTCTGGATCAGAGACTAAATCAAGCATCCGTTCATTATTTTGTTTGTTTGCGTTTCGTCCTCCAAGGAACTGGCTGTAATGGCCTGAAAAAGGACATTGGGTGGAACCGTCTCTGCAACAGTTTATGATGATCGAGATGGCTGTTTTAACGGTCACGCAGTAGCGGATCGAGCGGGGGAGTGGGGGGTGGGAGCAGGTGGTCTGTACGCACTGCTCCCATCACTTTCTATAATACATGAGAGCGTGATCTCAAATCGAACGTCTTATTTGCGAACGCGGAAGGCTCCTCCGACGTCTTTCCCTCATCGAGAACGCCAGGAGGAAGTCGCATGGATCTCCTTTCAATACGTGCGACAGATTTACATTCGATAACTATTGATTACAGTCGGACATGTCGCAAAGTAGATGATTCAGATGGTTGGATTACGGTTTTAATTGGATAATAAATGCATTTGAGTTACAGCTTTTAGTCAAATGTATTGAGACGATGGCGAGGGGCAGGACTTTGCAGCAGTGTGTTGATCACGTGTTCATAATTATCCAGATTGTTTGTTCAAAAAGAGCGTTTGAAACTCGGCAGATGTCGTTTCCAATTCTTCACCTTTGCTGTTGTTGCGCTGTCACAATTGTACAACCTCTTCAGACTCTCGTGACACCTCTGGCCAGCGCCATGAGTGAGCAAATCATTTCATTAGTGGCATCTACGGTCGCCGCCTGTGCACGGGCAGGGCGGGGCAGGGCGTGGCAGGCGGGGGCCGAGGCAGTGCTCGCCGTACCGCATGCGGCGCTGGGTACTTACTGATGGGTTGCGCGGTGGTGGGGCTGGGCAGTGGGAAGTCCTCAGTGAAGTTGACGTTGCACATGTCACTGCCGCAGCAGCAGAAATGGTAGGTGCCGTTTTGGATCTGAGGGGGCAGGTTGGTCACGACGCAGCGGTCTTCACGACACTCCTGCTTATCGCCCAGGTACGGCCAGCACCCTGAGGAGGAACACAAAGGACATCAAGTCAAAAGTATACAGAGAGATTAGAAAGTTGGACAAGTTTCACAATATTATTATAGACCAGTAAATATATTTTGTAAACGGTTTAGGGCATGAAACGCGTAGTTTTGATGAAAAACAGACGACAAAACTCCAAAGAAATACTGCAGTTTAATCTAAATATTGAATTGTGAGGTTGTAGTAGTTTCAAACACTGCACCACCACCATAACGCTAGTCATGTGATCACAACACCAGCAGATGTAGCACTGAGCCACACTTTGCATGATGATTCAGACGATCCCCATTTGGCTTGGGGGCCCGTAACTTCTCTTAATTAGACTAGCACAACTGGTTAATGCAATTCAATGTCAGACCATCGCCGCATGTACACGGTTAATCCGATTCAGAGGGACTAAGCACCGTGAGCGTGCTCCAGAGCCAGACTGCACCATTAAAGTGAAAAGAGGAAAAGCTGTATTTAAAAGAAAAACTTAATATACTGTAGTTTTAGAGCGCACGTGTGTTTCGTCCTCCTTCGTCAGTGTGAATACATTATGAAGCCCTCCCTAATGACATGTAAACACAGTAGGCGGGGGTCACACGCTGCGGCCGCGTTCGTACCTTGCTTGACCGGCCGCACTTCACCCGGGGGGCTCTTCTCCCACAGGCCGAAGCAGTGGCTGCCCTTGGCACAGCGGATGGTGGTGTTCTCCGGGGAGACTCGGCCCTCGCCCCCGGCCACGCGCTCCACCTCCCCCTGCTGCTGCTGGTCAGTGAACGCACACTCCCGCTCCTCACCTTGGGCCGCTGCAAAACAACACGGGGGTACACCGGTTACCACTGCAGGAACGGGGGGAAACATACAAACTGTTGGACATTTTATTAATAATGATATCGCTTCAGTCCATACAATTTTTTACATAATAGGTTCTTTATTTGCTGGTCAAATTTAATCAAAACGTAAGCGGAAACACAAGGACTAAGTAAGATCCAGAATTTAGAACAATACACACATTTTTGAGATAAATATTGAATTCACTTTTGCAAAACACACTAGTGTTCAAGCAGAAAAAAGGAACAAACGAGCTTTAGCTTCTGACACCGGGATGCTAGCTCGCATCAAAGTGAAACCTCGCGCGGACATGCAGACTGTTCTCTTCAGACGGAAACGGACAGATTGTGCAGAGCTGGAAAAAAAAACTGCACTCAAAGTCTAGACTAGCCTTTCACAACTCAGAGCTCAGCAAAAAAAAAAAAAAAAAAAACACCACCTGCCCGTAGGGGAGCGCGTAAACCTGCACGCGTCGACATGGACTCTAAACGCGCCGCATACAGATTAAACCGTAAATAAAAAAGAAAATGAAATGTTGGATTCTCCAGCCACTCCTAAGTCATGTCTTCCAGAGCCCGCGGGAAGAGCTGCAAAAGGGACAGAATATTCGGTTGCTTGTCACGTAAACATAAAGGCCACGGGGGAAGGAGGACGGCGTGTGTCTCATAAGAAACGCAGTGGAGACATGGACAGTGTTGGAGATTTGAACGCCAGGACCTGTTTATGCCCATAAGGCTGATAAGCAGATTGTTTTGGTTCCTCCTCAGACTCCTCCCTTTCCCTCTGTCCACGAAGAGAGTCAAACAAATAAATAAATGGGAAAAAAAAAAAAAAAAATCAGGGGTTAGCTTGACTGTGGCCTGCCCAACGTCGAGGTAACCTGTGTGGGCAGCGGGTGGTGGCGCCGCCGCCGCTGCCAAGTTTCTCATCCTACTCTGCTCGGATAAAGCGATCGCAGGCTACTCCGACAACAACCTCCGGACACAACCTCCGGACCCTTTGCTGCCTACCGCTTTGGTGGGACTCACGCCGCCTACGCCTTTTCCGCTGCAGTTCAAACTACAGGGTTAAGCGTGCGGAGGAATCCAGGGTTTCGATGCATTTCAATGAGGCTGCGGCGGATGCGCTGGCGGGGTTGTTGGCGGGTTGTTGGCGGGGTTGTTGGCGGGGTTGTTGGCGGGTTGTTGGCGGGTTGTTGGCGGGTTGTTGGCGGGTTGTCAGAAGCAGACAGAAGGATCCAAGCGCTGGGTTAAAATGGTCGCCCAATTATATGCACACAATAAGGAATAATTATGCATGAAACAAGCACTTTTTAGACACGAAAGCTGTGAATATAAACACAAAGCAGGTCGAGAAAACAGACCCCATTTTAATACTGATACAAGTATTAAAAAGTACCATTTTAATAGTTGTTAGCATGTTCTTTATGCTGTAGTTATCTGATTAACTGTGAATATGTTACGTTAACGTCCCAGACACTTCTGACGTTGTCCATGCGTCATGTCGCCGAAGGTGCTACGTTAGCATACGAACACCTATTCACCATGTTGTTCTGTTATCATTTTAAAATGCATTTCAAGATGAAATGTCTGTTCTTGGTCTTGGGTTTTATCAAATAAATCTTCCCCAAAAATGCAACTTATATATGTTTTTTTCTTCTCTGGTAGAGGTAACTACACTTCAGGGTACTCTGTCATTAAACTTTTTTGCTTATTTCAATGCGAGTGTTTTTATTGCTCAAAATACCATTAACCCGTCACTTCTCCACAGATCTGACCTGTAAATTGGCCTTGGTGGTGCGTTCCACAGTGGCTTCTTGCCTTATGCAAGTTCTGTTTAAATTAGAAAAGAGATTAATTGCACCCTTTTTATTTGCATTGAGAAAACGGCTGACATGATTTCATGTTAGTCATGTACTAGTATTTCAACAGATTCATGCTGTACGTGGAACACTTTTACTGTTGTAGATGCCCATTTCATCTAATACCTTTACTGTAGCGGGTGGATTTGAGCGAATGGCTCTCGAAAGGTCACTAATGGGCAAAGGAACAAAAAGGTGTTTATAATATTGTAAATGGAATACATTTTAAATATGACTTCAGCTTCAGCCTAATATTTGCTGAAGGCTTTGCAATCATAATAATGTACACCAGCTCTGGGCCAGTAGAGTTGTGTAAAGGTTTGATTACCTACAGTAACTATAGTAACTTATGACTTTTCCCACTGAATGAGCAGGAAAATGTTCCCAATTGAAAAAGAGCAAAATTAGATGTGTTTTTTTTTCTTTTTCCATTTTCACAATCATCTTTTATCAGCAGTAACCCCCGGCTTCTTTACTCCAGCAGAGATTATTTTTGTACATTATTTTTTATACTAAGAACAAGGTCAAAGAGCTGGAAGCCATTTTGAAAGAAGAAAAAGAAGGGAAAAAAAGAGAAAAAAAACAACCTAATTACTGTTTCTTGCTTGCCTTTCTTTGGGTTTTTGACAACAGCTTAATAGCCCCCCGACATAAAGATCGTTTCTGATTAATGTTATGGGAGAGGCGGAGAAGTCTGGAGTCGCGGCTGGAGACGAGAAACTCAGGAAAGGACCGGACAATAGAAGGAAGTGCAACACCCCGAGACGTTTAGGCCAACGCTGACCATTCACGCTACAAAATCGCAGAGCGCAAATCCACACAAAAGGACGTTCTGCCGTCTCTGCCACGCCGCATTAAATATTCATTTCTCTGCTGCCATCCGCGGGCAGAGAAATCAAGAACTTCATCGCAACGTTAGTCCTGAATTACATCTCGCCGTGCAATCTTCATTCACAATAGTAAAAATCGATTTCCAGGCCAAAATGGTAATCTGGTAACCTCTTTTTTTCCTCCCCCCCATGCAACATTACGCCGTTATCCGGGGTCCCGCGTAGACTATTAAATGTGAGGGATCGTGTATCAGGATAATGCGAGGGGTAAAGTCGGAACTTCCATCCTCCCAGTTTGTCTCTGTATCACTCGGGGCGCGCCACTCTGCCAGGAAATGCCCCCACCTCAACCCCCAACCCAACCCCAACTCAACCTCAACCCCAACCCCAACCCAACCCTCGTGAGTACCGCCTGACTTAAATAACATTATGACACACCGGCTGGCACGTTCAAATAGCCTTATTGTGCGTGGAGGCGTTCTCTTTAACGCGTCCAGATTGATATATTGGGTTTAACAGTCGGGAAGCACTCGGGCGCCCTTCGCTCGCCGGCGTTGGTTCCGTTTGCACGGGTGTCTGCCGGCTAACTCAGGTTCTGGCGCTTGCACTCCGGCCCCGTCTTCCTTCGGTTCTTTTTCTATCTTTTTCCTGTTTGATCTGCGATCTGCCGCGGCCCGCTTCTGCTCCGCGGCTTTCTCCATGTGGGATCTTGGCCGGATCTCGCCCGCAGTATTGGATTGTGGGTCAGGGGCAAACGAGCGGGCGAGGCCATTGGAGCGAGGGAGAGGAGAGAGAGAGAGAGAAAGGAGAAGGGCGGCTATAGTCATATCAAACGCTTTTTCGGAGTGCTTTGCTTGTCGTCGATTGGATGATGCCCGGCACTGCGGAGTGTTTACCCATGGCCCAGTTATTTGCTAATCTCTGCTCGCTCCCCCCCCCCTTCCCTTCCCCCATTTGATTGGCCTTCGGCGCAACCCTCCCGCCCCCGGCAGACTACCCCATCGCCTCCCTCGACTAAAAAACAACAGCGATCTAATCTGTGCTCGCTCTCTCTCCCTTCCTCGTTAGCCAAGACCCGAGGAGAAGCAAAAAGTCACAGGCAAATAAAAAATGCCCAAGCCGCCATTTCCCAGTGACATTCCTGATTCGAGACGCAAACTGGACAGGAATGTGTGCGTGAATCTTTTAAAAACAGTCTTTGACAGATGGAAAGAAAAAAAAAACACACAGTTTTTCTCATATTGATCAATCTTGATTTTCAATTTGATTTGAAGAGAATCTTTATTTGCCCCGCAGTGGGAGACCTCCAGGCTTATTAAACTATGACAAAAAATGCTTTCAAATTTCTTCCTCCAAAATTGGAATTCTGCTTGAAATACTTTTATAAAATCTCTATTTAATATATTACAGGGCTATTCAAATTAATTTTCCCGAGGGCCAGGTTTTTTCGGTGGGCCAAGGACTCTGGGCCGCCGCTGTAACACAAAATATCCCCCCATAAATTGAGGTAATACAACACAATAACTACTGATAGTTTTGTGAGAAATAACAAACAAAAGGCTTTACAAACATTGTTTTGCAAAATTACCCAATCAGTGCTGAACCAGATTTAAACTAGGACTGGACTAGGACCAAGCAGGTCTGAGCCAGGACTAGCCCAGAATCAAAACAGGTCTACAGCAGAATTAAACAAGGACTAAACCGAGACCAAAGCAGGGCTAAACTAGTGCAAACCCAGAATTGAACCAATTCCAGTTCAAGAAGAGCAGCAGAATAGAACCCTGCATGACAGAAACGGAGATAAGATGAACACCTTTGGACTTCAGACTAACACGCTGTGAAAGTTCAACACAACATGATTACGTACAAAAAAAGGGTGGCTATGGTTGTGTACAGTGCATTCATGTCACACGCTTGGCCCCATCTCGCAACGGACCTTCGAAAACAACCTCGACACCGTGCAATATCCACGCCGCCTTTGGCCTGCAGGTGGCGTTTACTCTAATCATACGTGTTCGGGTGGTCGCGTGTTGCTGAGGCGGGCTGCACAGGATTGAGCCCGATTTGCTGACACTCCCAATTTTGCAAGTCCCTATGCTGGAGTTTAAAGATGTCAGACAGGGCGAGTGGGCTTTAATCTCCTCCCATCTGTTGCCCCCCCCACCCACCCACCCCGTTTCCTCCTTTCCCTCTGCCCAAGAACACCACCACAACCAGCAGCAGCGGCACGCCAGTCTGTGTCTGTCTGGGTCTGGTACAGTGATGCTAATCCCGGGATTTAGATTGACCCCCTCCCGAGTTTAGAGGCCACCATTATTGACCACCATGCATTTATGCCCAAATCCAAACCCCTTTCTGCCTCCCCTTGCTCCAGTCTATAACATAACTTTCCCAAATTTGCAATGAAAACACAGATGACAGAAAGGGGAGGGGTCACGCATAATCTCAGATTATGTATGCACAAGCAAAAGTTGGGTGTAAAGCAGCTTGCAATCTTGTTACAACATTATTCTTATTTCACGAACGTTTGCGTCAGGCTCATATATTTTAATAACGATTGCGGCCAAATGCATTTTCTTGCAAAGAACTGCAAGTGATTATTTAGTCCTGAACTTGTAAATTATATCAAAAATGTGCACAGCGGCTTCAATTAGAAAAAGAAATTCAAAAACATACATCTTTCTGCTGTGAAGCTATCCTGGATTCTAAGCTTCAACCTGTCTCCACGGCGATAAAGCCGTTGAGAAGCACGGTGTCAAAAGAAAATGCCGTAATGGGTGCGTAATGATCTTCCAATTACACATTTCAAAACACTGTAATTTGGTTACGGCAGCGTTTCTCAATAATTATCAGGACGTACACTGCCCGCCCGCCATGACAGAATCCATCCCTACCCCAAAATAACTGGGGTACGGTGGTATTGACTTTGTACAGTTTCAGAATACTCATCGAGGTCTGAGGATAAAGATTTGTTCTCACAGACTGCCGCATCAAACCAAATTCCTAATAACAAAAGCCATGTTCTGTCAAATTTATGGCAATTAAAATGGAATCGTTCATTGACTGAGCAGCATTTTTTGCGCGCTTTGGCCTTATTGTCTGCGCGGGCCAAGGAGAACGCCGGGTTCTAATCATAGCCTGTCACTCCGAGTTACCATCTCAAGGATGCACCTTTTGTTTTCCAAAACATCCACTAATTTCTCCTTTTCGCCAACTCAGAACGGCGGGCCGAACACTGCGCCATTGTGCGTCTCCTCTTTACCTCTGCGAGACCTCTGATGCTGGGAGACAGGCATTGATTTCTTTTTCATTTAATAGAGTATGAGCCCGGTTGTATTACAGAACCTCCACACCTCTGTCTGTCCCGGCTTTCATTGGTCCTTCTCGAGCCGCAGTCGGCTTCGTTCCTCGCTCTTCGCACCACATTGACGGTGCGGTGACAGTCTTAAGTGCAGAAAAATGATAGATCGGTGAGCCTTTTCTTCATTGTGGAGCCGCTGGAGCTCCACGTAGAAGTGCATTCCTCACAGATGGCGGGCATTCACACCCATCATCACATTACCTCTTTTTGCAGAAAAGCCATTTAATACTATATAGCTCCATTTATAGTAGAAAGGTACGCTCGTAATGTGCATTCAGCGGTGTGTGATGAAGCCCTTAAGTAATAGTCTGAGGGTATATGACACACTGAGATGCTTGTAATAGCCTTTTTATTACAACTTCTACTTTTAGAATCCTTATCATATGCAACATGCCTGATATTCCCTTTTAAATGTCCCAAAATGTGATAGCAATTCTCGACTAAACCGCTCTGAATCCCCCTCGTCGCCACCGTAGTGCTCAATCTGCCATTCGAAAACACGCCAGTCGCCAAGACCGAGCTGTACCTGGCTCCGCGGCCCACAAAGCCCAGTGCAGCAACGCGCTTATTCAGTGCGGCTGTGTAATCTGCGGCCAATAACTCCACTCTGGGGTTTGGGGGGGCGTATGTGAGCGCCCGGCGACAGCTTCAGGGGTCCCACCGAAGCACGAGCGACAACAAACCCCGATGTCACATGTGCCGGCGAGGGCCCAGTCGAGGCGCTCGGTATGATTTCAAAAAGGGACTTCGACTACTATCAAATGTAGTGTTTTCATCAATGGCAAAATACAAAACAAAACAAAAAACCTACACCGGCCCAACTAAGAAGGGTTGTACTGAATCATCTACTGCCAAAACTAAAACTTCAAATCATTACAACTAGACTGGTTCGAAAGAAATAAGGGGAAATGGGAGCGTTCCTGCATAGGTTTAGAACGAACCGTCCAGATCCATGTCAGAACTAGTGTAAGACCAGAACCGTCCAGATCCATGTCAGAACTAGTGTAAGACCAGAACCGTCCAGATCCATGTCAGAACTAGTGTAAGAGTAAGTGTAAGTGTGCATAACATGACACGTTTACATTTGGAAAAAACTCTAAACTTTCTTATTGTGGAAGAGAGCGTTGGTTACTGACAAACATGAATATTCCCTGTTTTTGTTTTTATTTTGTCAATGCAACAGTACCAAAATGTGTCTTTAAGGAGCATTAATTACGGTTTAATTATCAGTCAAATGTGAAGTGACTGTAAACTTATTGGTATCACAAACCAAGTCAGAAACGCTACTAATACTATACTTTTTCTCCTCGGATTATCGTGAAGACTACGCATTTAAAAGTGAGGCAATACAAAAATTACATACTTTTCTACAGAAACAGTACTCATTTACGATTATTATTATTATAATTATAATTATAATTATATATTATATATTATTATTAGTATTTCACCAGTGCTGCCAAAGTCTCTGTAAAAAAATCTGTGGGGAAAACGCTGCTCATGACCTGCCAGTGCCATAGCAACAGCAATTCAGTGAGGTTTTAATTTAAAAAAAAGAAAAAGAAAAGAAAAACAAACAAAACAGGTACATCTGTGCATATCCTGGCTCTCAACGACAATTGTGGCCTTTTCCGTCACCCGCTAAATTAGATCTTGTATCAAAGATGTGTGCGCATTTTTTTTTCAGGACGAACACACAAATAAACGAGAACATTTACATATTTCATCATCAGGCAAAGTCAAGCACACCAGCTTCCACCTCCGTGTAACTGAAGCACCTGCAGAGCGGGCCGAAAGGCGGCGTCGACAGGTCTGTTTGGAGGTTTCCGGGAGCCCTTTTTCCTCCAGATTTATGAACAGCAGGCGAACGCCCACGTACGATTAGTCACAGGGGACAGTTAAGGAGGGTGGGGGGGGGACGGAGACACGGGACAGGAAGGACGCAGCAAGTGGAGCTCATGACGGGTTAAAACGGACTGCGCTTTTGGAACGGAAACCGGCGACAATGGTTGAAAAAAAAGAAATATATATATAATAAATAATAATAATACATTTGGGACCAACAATAGTGGGTGAGTCAGGAAGAGTGACAGCGCCACAAAGCATTTCGGCAGGGGAGGAATTTGTAGTGAAGTAAAACAATTTTCAAGACTACAAAAAGCTATGACTGACATTTATAAGCGACGGTTCTGAATTAGAGCTGAACAATATTGAAGTAAATCACTTTTTGGGACAATTATTAGGCTGTTATAATGAATAGCAGCACTTTATTAATGTTATTACGGTCTTATACTACTTTGATAAAGCTCAAGTTTACGCATATTTTTGGTATTGATCTACTTTCTTCGGTTTTAGTATTGCTTCGTTGATTTTTGATACCCTTGACAACGCCAAACAGTTGCAACGTTTTAAATAAAATGCATCTGTGCGCGCTCGCCATCTGCGGCCTGGGCAGAAACGGCCGCCTCCTGCTTCCCATTCACGAGGGGTGTTCCGAACGGGAGCAGAAAGGGAGCGCTTCATCCCCCCCGTGCCTTTACAGTCATTACGCCAACAACTTCTGACCGCTCCCCTTATTCATTCCCCACGGCGCGGCGATTAGCCTTTATTGGCCGTTTACATGCCGCACAGACGTATACGTATCTATTAATCACCCTGGTACCGATTATTGAGCTGAAATGTCAACCGTCAAGCCTGTCGCCGTAACTTCTCTAAGAGGAAGCTCCGATTTCGATGTCAAATCCCATCCAACGGTGAGCGTGTCCACAATCGTATCTGAATCTTGATCCAGCTGTCAGTATGCAGGGCTGCTGTGCAATGGGGGGGGGGCGCAAGGGGGGATTTTTTTGTACATTTCGCTGATGAGGACGATTTGCGCTTGCTTGCGAAACGAGAGAGTTCACATTTCACAACCTTTTCGTTGGGCCCACGCCATTGGTGGACAGCTTCTATTGCATTTCTCTACACTCGCGGACCAAAAACACAAAACAAAATAAAAGAGTCAATTGAAGTTTGTATTTTGATGTTCGACGTTTAAAAGCACAGCCGCCGTCGAAGCGTTGTGGTTGTGGATAACAACTTCATTCCGCAATCAGAGGAGACGGTGCTTGTCATGACACAAAAAGAATAATAATAAAACAAATTAAAAAAGAGCTCAAAAACACAAAAGGGATAAATGCGCCGACGACTTCTTTACAAATGTCAAACAACAACTTGCATTCAAGGCTTCGAATGAGAATAAAGCACGAAAACGAGAATACACGATTTACCAGCGTGTTTACGAGACCCTCCAGCACTAGAGGAGCACACTGCCCATTTCCAAGCACCAGCGCTGAAATGACCCATCTTGTAAAATACCTTCCTTGTCTAAGTTCTCCCCCCCCTCATGCGGCGTCTCTCCCCATCCGAGTGCAGCTCCGCCAAGCCACTATCTTATCATGCTCAAGGTCTCACAGAAGCCTGGCTACTGCCCAGAAGTCTTGAAACGGGGGGCACACAACTTTGGCAGACAAGGACTGCGGGTAGTGTTTTTCCAAGCCTTTGTACACAGAATGATTAAAGTGGAGCAAGGAGGGCATTTGGTCCACTGGAGGAGGGGAGGGGGAGATCTGTGAAGGTTTAGTCATCCAAAATGAATTATACCCATCAACACACCAAAATAAACAGGAAAGGCACGACTTTAGATAACGCGTGGAATGCAGACTTTAGGATAGGTATGCTGGACACAAACAAGCAAGAACAGGGCAGAGATTTTATTCTTCCAAAGGAGGATTAAGGAATGCTAAAACAGCCCTGTGCTCCTCTTTAGATCAATAAGCCACGGGCAGAGGCATTACAACTTGGCCAAGCCTTCAAAATACGCAAAACATCCAAAGGAAATGATTAAATATTCATATGAAGCACGTTTACTACTTTCTGAATATCTATTGACTAAACGTAATGAGCACTTACCAGCCACGGAAGTCAGGAGGATAGCCAGGCAGACCCCAAATTTAGCCAGGGACTTGGTGGTGATGCGGCCCATCGCGGTGACCGTGTGCATCGACATTGTCCTCGAAGTTCGTAATAAACGTCCCGGTTCTCTTCTGGTCCAGTTCTGTCGCATCAAGTACGAGTCTCTCCTCGCGTCAGCTCAACAGCTTGAACTGGTGCGGACACGAAACTACTCATCGAGGAAAAGTGGGGGGGAAATTGTGTTTTTTATTTTTTTTTAAACGAGGCTTGGGTGCAGAGGTATTTTGTCTACGCGCAATATAAAGTTTGGCTAGTTTTTGGATGGATCCGTGCGTCGAAAGTGCGGATACATGACGCGGTTAACTCGGCTGGCGTATGTGCCATCGAAAACTAGCCCGCAAACACCGTTCATTCCTGCTAGCCGACATGCTAACTGCCCTCACGACTGTCTGGCACGGGAAAACTTGGGAAAAGAGGAGAAAAAATGCCTTAAATCGGTACTTCTTAATGCGCGAGCCTAAATCGGTAGCATCGCGACGTGTTCACCGGCAGAATCTGCCCATTTACAACAACATAAAACTACTGGAATTTTGCAAATAATCGTTTGCCAAAAGGACTTGGTTACGGACGGCTAGTTTACGAGCTGGCTGCTATCGAGGCTAATCTGCGTTAGCATAATAGCTAGCCAGTTAGTTCCCCGAGTCATTTCTTCGCGATCTTTTTTCTGCACAGGAGAAAATACAAGTCAGAAAGCGGCTCCAGTGAGTCCGAGGCGAAGGCTGTTAGTCCGGTGTTAGTTGTTGGGTATATCGGGGTCTGATCTTCCCCCGGGGCGGTGGGCTACGCTTCACACTGACGGCGGCTCGGAGCTCCTGGGCAGACAGACAGGCTGGGCGGCTGGGAACGCCTCGTTTGCAGCAGGCTCGTCTGGACCGCTCGTCTCCGGTATCAGGTTGCTGTGGGTGAGTGTTGGGGGTGGAGGACCGGCGCAGCTCGGTGCAACAGCGCCGCCACGACGCAGACACGGGGCATAACGTTTATTTAACACGGATGTCGCCTACGTAACATTGTTATTGTACCTCCTGTCCCTCTTTTGGGCCGTCCCGCACCGCCATTGACGCCCCCCGTCCATCGTCCCATCGTATTTAGAACTGGTCCCATATTAACGCGAGATTTACGTAGGAAACGCGGATCTTTTTTGTCTTGCAATAAAAAAAAAGAAACAAAACGACTTCTGGAGACTTGTAATATGTTTTTACGGTTCCAGTCTATGTGCTATAGGATTTGGGGGGGGAAAAATGAATTAAACAGCCTACAAGCACAAAAATCCTGCATCAAAATATAAATAAATGTTCACATGTATGTATTCTCATTTCAATACAACGGTTTAGCTGTGGATCTCATGTGTCGACTTGATTGCAGTGCAGCCTGTACTAATTACTAAGCCTATGTAAAGGATGAGGATAGGTAAGTCTATTTTTATTTTATACTATATTAAATGTAAATTATTTTCTCTTAATGCATGCCCTTTTGATTTCATACATGTTATTTTTATTATTGCTCAGTGTTTTATGTTGCACCTTAACGCCAAAACAAGTTCCTATGTTTGTTCATTGACAATGGCAATAAACCTTTTCTGATTCTGATTCTGAACGTGTCTCTTTGTGAGTCAGTTGACTAAAATGCACGAACGAATTTGCAAATCACAAATAAGTAAAAGTAAGAGTAAAAGTAGAAGCAGCGTGGCTAAACGACTTGATTCAAAGTAATGATGTCGGTTGAAGAAGCACCACCAGAGGGCAGTGCGAGCTTGTGTGTGCGCCACATCTTATTATCTTATTATGTGTGCAAAAAAATTAAAAATACACTAAACAAAGTAGAAATCAAAGGAAACGCACTCAGTTCACGGGTTTGGTGACACGGCTGTACCAGAAGGGAAATTGTCAATGCACAAAACAGCAAAATGTACTTTTACATAACAGACGAATATGATCCATCTCAGACTGCAACAAAACCCAAATCTGCAAACCCCCTTCAAAATATGGGTGGACTGTGGACCACTTCGCACCACGCTACCAGGCCAGAGCGAGCCAAGGGGGCGTTGCAGCCCGCGAGCGTCGGTCGGGACTCGGGACCTCCGCTGCTCCGCCGTCAGGACAGAGCAGAGAGCGAGAGCAGGGGTGTCGTTTTTCTGCTCCCAGGCTGGACCACAACGCCTCTGGAAACATAACGGGACACACAAAACTGCAGCGCACCCTTTTTTTTCCCTTTCCTTTTCTTTTTTCCCCATTTTCGCAGCTTTCGGGCAGCTCCTCGTATGTTTCCCGTCTCGGTGCGTTTGGTGGGATGAATGGTGGGCTACGCCATGGCTTCTGCTCCACCTGAGGCGAGGAAGTTCACCCGGGGGCTCAACAAACCCGGGACCGCTGCGGAGCTGAGGCAAAGCGTTTCGGAGGCTGTCAGGACGTCTGTGCTGGTGGTAAGACAAAAAAACAAAACGACAAAACAGATCTAGACATACACTTGTACTTTTCCCCTTTTCTCTGTGACTGTCAGCGCTTTTATGCTGCACAATTAGGCAACATGGGGTCAAGAGGTTAAGGTGCAATGCCAAATAGTAGTTGTGTCAGTTTTATAGCACAATTACACCTTTAGAACTCTTAATTACTTTCTTTATTGTGTGATTTGTGTCGGCAGAAGGCTATCCAATGCTACAACTTTCCCAAAGGAGGTTGCTGGGTAACTGTAATATACACCACCATCACTAAAGAGACAGAATGACAACACAACGTTTTGTGTGTGTGTGTGTGTGTGTGTGTGCACCCTGTCATGTGATCCTGCTGGTCCACCTTGAAACTGGATAGGTGACATAGAAAATAGCCTAACGAAGGACTAAGATAATTGAAGGACAGGCCTACGTTACTCTTCTGACGTCTCTGTGTAGATGTTATTGCTTTCGTGAACATTCCAAGGCAACGCAATAACATATCCGCGGTGGCGAGCGGGACCCCCGCCAGAAAAGTTACATACGCGCGCCTTTGAACGTCCGTGTCTGTCTGGCATTGTTATTGATCGATTGGCCTCTTGAGTTTCTTTGTTCAGAGCAGTTCTTAATTCATGGGTGCTCTTCGAAGCTAAATCTCATACGTGTTTGTAAAAGCGACGCGCCCACCCCGGAGACATCTGCTACGCCGGCAATGTCAAATAAAAATGTGAAAAGAGTGTCTGCCAGTGTGGTCCAATAGATTTGGTTTTCCATCTGGCGGATCGCTAAGTGTATAATGTATGATTAAATTAAAGTGAATGAATAGAAATGAAGGCGATTTGAATGCATTTTTCCCCCCGTTGTGTGACGTACTTCGTATTGCCTCGTGTACGAATTGCGCTCTACAAATAAACTTGCCTTGCCGCGCCTAATAGCTTGGGTTAGTCCTGCACCGGCTTGTCCTCGTTCAATATTTGAGTCCTGGTTCAGTTCTTGTAGCACTTGGAAAAACGTTTACGTAAGAACGTTTAGAGCCAACAATATTTAGTGTGCTTCTTGTCTTTAGGTGATCGATATCGCATTCTTTTGCCCCTAATGGCGTGTTACAGCCGCTGTCTTGCTGGCCCCAGTGCACGCTCTGATCTCATTATCTCCTACTGAATATGGACTGGCTCGTCATAATTACCTGACAACGAAGGGGGCTTGTTTATGTCGCTACCAACATCAAACAGTATTCTCCAAACCTATTTGTGCATGAGGTAAAATAAGTAGGGTCTCTTTGTGTATTCTAAGCCGCACAGACGAGCATGTTTAGCTGCATTGATATGACTTCTGAGTTTCATTTGTGAACTTTTCTCCTGCTTTTTTCAAGCCTTGGAGCGCATCCGGCATCTGACTTTTACACTAAATTAATAATTCCATGCCAGATTAGCAGAAAAGTGTACTCTGAGACCCGTCATTTCTGCCGAGAGGAAAATAAAGCCGTGCGTTCTATTCTTGTCCGGCAACGTCGCAGCTCTTTCAAGTTCAAGTTTGTTTTGACACGCACACTGGCACGCTGGTATGGTCAAAGTAAATATATATATATATAGTGGAAACACTCAAATTCCCAGACAAAACAGTCCAGGAAGTTGCTTTTGTAGACCTCAATTTTCCAGGTGAAACTTGACCCATCATTTAGCTCTAATCTTTATGTCAATTAGGTTGCAGCAGGCTATTAATTGAGTCCCGGGCCACGGCGCACGGAGTTGCATAATGGCAGTCAGGTCGTATCTCCGCACTGTATTCAATAATGGATGAGATGATGGTAGGTGTCCTGGCTATTTTTAAACGTGCCCTCTTTCTCCTCCGTGTCGCCCGTGTGTGCGCCGGGAGACTTTCAATTATGAATATTCGAGCGTTCGTTTTTTTTTTTTTTTTCAAATGCCTGAGGTTAAGTTATTGTCCAGGGTGATTTTTTGGCCAGACGTTTGCAAACAGAGCGGGGGGGGGGGGGGGGGGGGGCCGCGGTCCTTTTAGGTAATGACTTCCAACTGTGGGAAATGCTGGCTAAGATGTTTTAGAATCTGCCTTCATCTTGTAGGGGGCACCTCCAAACTAACTTGGCTTTTTCCCTCTGAAGACAAAGTTTATTTTGCCTACATGTATGACAACACGGGCCTTATACAGTGTTGGGAAGTAACTGAGTACTAATTTAGAGTAACAAACAAACAAAAAGCAGTTTTAATCTCACACTGTAGAATTAAAGAATGCAAAGTGACCGTTTTCTAAGTATTCAGAATAAAGTACATTTTATTGCAGGTATTCAGTATTCCTGTAACTAAATACAGTTTCAAAGTATTCCTCCCAACATTGGTCCTATACCTTTTATTTTTGAGTACTTTTTGGAGCATTTCCAAACACATAAATTGCCAAAATAACTGAGACGTGAAGCAATAAAACGAGGTTAAAAACAATAGTTGCCGAAGTCAAAGTTGCATTTTAGCGAAGGCAATATGAGCATTGAAATGATTGGCTCAAAACACAGAGGAGCACCTGATGACGTCACAAGGGGGAACACAGTGTAAGCGTGTGCTGGATGTATATGTTAGAGGAATGAAAACGAGACACGATTATTGGTTCTTGGTTCGACATGTTAGAACCGTTACCACTTCACCGCCACCCCCTCTTTCGGCCCCGTACGCCGTCCCTGGAGGATTTGGTTGGAAGCGGGGGTCATAAAAGCAGATAATCTTCGGCTTTGTACTGCCGCTGACCCACATGCGTCATGATATGGGACTTTGGACGGGACGCCGGCGCTGGCTTCGTGGTCGCGAGCTCCCGAGCCTCCCGCAGACAGACTTTTTTTTGGGTTTCTGCAGTAGGATTGGCAGCAAGACCCAGCTCATTCGCCCCTAACTATCGAATTCCTCCGACATGACATTTGGTTTTGACAAGTTTCCACAGTATTTTGCAACCGCCGCTGTCATCGCTCCTCTCAGCCCGGAGGCCCCCAGTACGAATGTTTGTGTGTTCAGTTTGCAAGCCACTTTTTTTTTGATTGGATAGTTATTTCTTTTTCTGCTCCATAGCTTGCAGCGTTGATTTATGCAAGCCTGTAATAGGGATTTCAGCTCGTTGCAACATCTGCTTTGTGGTCGGCGAAGTTGTTTGCAGTGGGATCTTTTTTTTTTTTGCCTGGAGCGCGTTACATTATAAGTTCAACAAATCATGAAATTGTGTTATGTAGAAACAAAGGGGGTTCGCATGGGAACCGGGCTACTTCATCTGTCTAGTAGTTCTAAAAAAAGTGTATGCGTTTGCGATGAACGCTGCCGTCCCGTTTTTTTATTTTTTTCTATCGCAGCACCGCCCGCGAAAAATTGAGCAGTGACCAGAAGCATTTCCTTTGACCCAATTGCCCGAAATTGCACATCCAGCAGCTCTGCGTGGCGTTAAAAATAGCCATTACGTTTTAGTGTGGAAAAACAACAAAAAAGGCTCCAATCTCCTGGCTACCTTTTTCTTTTTTCTTTTTTTTTTAAAAAAAGTCTTTCCATTTCCAAACGTCTGGCTTGAGATACATGTAATTAGAGCAGAGATAGGTTTTCAAGGCAGTGGAGAAGTTGTCACCGAGATCACAAAGGATTCTGTTTTTTTAGCGTGACCTGCAGGGATTTGATATGAACTCATGAACACTTTTGGAGAACGTCTTTGCCCTGACCTGTTGGAACCGGCGCAGCATTGCCCAGCACAATAAACTCATCAGAACTCATAGACGCCGGCTCAGTTTTCCCCTTCGCTCTCCGTCTCCGCTGTATTCGAGTGATTGCGAGTTGGTTTCCTTGCGAGATGTATTGTATTGTGAAGAACGTCTGCTTTTAATGTCTAATCGAGGAGAAAAAAAAAGGGAAGCTCTGTGCGCATTGTGCACGGTTGAGTCACCGGGGCGCCTGTGTTGTTGCACGTGGCAGATGTGGCTGTTGGAGGAGCCACGTTTCCACACGCCGTTGCTCTCCTAGCTCAGCTGGAGGTGCCAGTCCAGTCAACATCGTTATTTAGTCTTATTTTCAAACACGGTTGCGTTGTTTTGTAGATCTTTTTGTAGAGATCTGCTTTCCAGTGAATGCAGCGTTGGATCGTTCAGGTTGTCTGCTCTGACTGGAACACGACTGGCTGCAATATCCTCAATCAAACATATAATGACTGCATCACTAAGATTTTGATTTGTTTCACACTTCACACAGTTGATGTGCTTTGCTGTGCCAGGGCAGAACAGCCTAAAAGATCAGTTCAATAGTTGATTTAGAGTGCGTTTTGACGAACTCACTACCTTTGTGCTCGATATGCAGAATAGACATGTGACATACGTTGCTTTGTACAACGATGTGTTTCTGGATCGTCTCTCCGTCAGGTTAAACACAGGTGAGTGGTGGCAACCTCATCTGAAATATTACGGATTGGCGTCCCAACCAATGTCTTGTCATTATCTCTTGATTCGTCTCAATTGCCATGATTTCCCATGAGCCCATGATTTTGCCCGTGATTTCCGCATGATTTGCCATGATTCGCCCCCGTTGCCCGTCATGACGCATTCAAACTTTAATCTGTGGTGCACCTCGTCGGCGGCGGCTGCGCTCGTGACGCGTATGTGGCTGACGCTGCTGTTAACAAGACTTGGCTTTTTCTTTTTTACTGTTGACAACAATGGCAAGAAGTGGGCAATGACTAAGGCGGTCTGAGTTGAGGAGGTAGGAAAGGAAGAGAGAGCGAAAGAAGAGAGAGGGGAAGGAGGACGGAAGATGGTAAAGGAGTCAGGGAGGGCGGCAACCGAACACTGAGCACCCCTTACCATCAGCAGCCGAGGTGACGCCTGCCGTGAATGAATCGGCTCATTCCTTTGGACTTTCCTGTCGAATCGGAAACACACTTTCCGTATTTCTGACCGGACAATCGTAATGTCAAGACGCCAGGCACCGTTTCAGTTTCACAGCACTTAACGCGCGGACTGGGAGTAAGGATTTCGTCGGCGAGGTTAACATGGGTGCACCAGAGTGTAGTGTTTTGAAATCCGCTTCGGTCCAATCCTCCAGAGAAACTGTGGCTACAAAAGGGGCGGTGGAGCCTGGGATTGGAAAGAGGAGGAAGACAGTCAGCTAAGAGGGTCCCTACTTTTGGCGGCACAGCAATGCTCTTTGGTAAATCTACTGCTATATTAACATACTGTTGTTTTCTTTATTCGGCCCAAGTTAAGTCCGTTACAGCAGACTGGAGTTACTTTGTGAATACTGAATGCAAATGAGTGGGCCGAGATACATGCATTCGCACATTTTAACAAGCTACCAAAGCATATCGCGCTTGCATTCTTCTTCCAGGATCCATGCCCAACATTAAGCTAGTTTCCCGCAAATTAGCTCCATTAGCCAGTAGCTCGCCTCGTCTTAAATCAAGCCGTTTAATGGCCAATCAATAGTAGAGGGGTTAAGTAGGATTTCAAGTCAAGTACACTTTTTTTTTTTTTTTCACTAACTAGTACTATGTCTAGTCAAGATGTCTCTTTCTAAGAAGCAGTAAATCTGATTCCATAAAATATATTGTCTCTCCATTATCACTCTCATTGCATTTAGGAGATGCTATTTATAGAATGGAGAAGCCACAAAATCGACTCCAAAGAAAAATGTTGTTGTTTACCACAAGACTTGGCGCTGGTATTGGCTTCACCGATAAAACCTGACCAAAAGTAACTTTTCATTCATAGTTTTAGTATTATTTAAAGACATTACATTTTAAGAAGGCCTAGATAGCTCAAATAATTCCATTTGATTATTTTCTCGCCGACATTGTTGAGCGTTCATACCATCCAAGTTATCTCGGTGTGTTAATATAGCTAAGTGCTTATAACACGTCACTCGCTTTACGTATAAAGTCATACTTTAGCCCCCTCTGCATCGCGGAACATCACAGCGGTCTTGTGGATTAATCCGTCGAGGACTTTGAGGTTTTTCGGCCTCCGACTCGCTCTCAGCATCCTCCAAAACCTCTGACATCATCCCCCAATGCTGGAACTCCCTCTCACATATCACCCTAACTTATCCCATGTGTGCCCAGCGTACCTGCAGCTGTCCAATGCTGACCACAAGCCCCCCCCCCCAAGAAAAAACCTTTGAAATTCAGGTGGGATTTCATTTATTAGGCATCTGTTTTCCAGCCTTAGTTTGCCTTGCAGTTGTGGTTTTGCGTGATAGCCTTAACTTTGCAAGGATCATTGTAAAGAGGAGGGTCCAGACATTTCAAGCCCCCGATCTCTTAATATGAGGTGTTGTCATAGTAGCCTCCTAAACATTACGTCAGCAAACCCTTTCTTATGCAATCCTCTATAATCTGGGTCTATGCGTTAGGTGTGCACGTCGGGTAATAGTTTCAAGCTGCTCTCGTTTCGCATGGGAATATCGGTTTTTTTTTTCTTTCTTGTTTTTCTACGTCAGCTTCTACGCAGACGGTCTCGTCAACTAATTTGCACTCCCCCCCCCCACCCGCCGTTTGCAGCTCACACAAAATCAGGCCGACCCGTGCTGGCTGCCGCTGGCGCAGTACCAGCCGGCCGCTGAAACCAGGAAGTGTGACCGCGGCGGTGGCGGTGGCGTGAGTGCGCGCCCGAGACGAGGAGCGGAATGAAGCCCGGATGACCTCAGGCCTTTGACAAGAGGTGATTATCACGCTGGGATGGTGACGCTGTCTCTGAGCCCCCCCCCCACCCATTGCCACCGGTAGTAGCACTTACACTGGTGAATGGTGAATGAAAGTCGTGCAGATTCCCCCTTTGTGACCGTATTAACCATATATGTTTGGCGTTGCGAATAAGGAGTTGCATTTTTTGGCACCGCTTGTGTTGGTGGCAAGAACTCCTACAAACAGATGGTCCAAGCTTGACAAAATTCTGAGATCGTTCTTGTAATGGAGTTCAGTGTTTGAATCTATGGAAAAGGCTTGATCTCGATGCCACGATAATTAGAAAAATGAATGTAATTGTCAACACAAAATAATAGTATATGTTACAATGTGGTCCTACACCAAAAACCATTCCAAACCTTGTCCTGTTTATGTGATTTCTTTAGAATGAATACTTGCTCAAATTATGTTAGTATATAGTAGATATTAGTTCTAATCGATATTAGTTTTAGTATCAATTGATATCTGATTTTCTAGACTTTTGACAACCATAACAGAGCGGTAATGATTAGACATAAATGCAGATAGAGATTGGATTACGATGCAACAGTCTCTGGTAGGCTTGCTCGGCTGCGTGTGCAAATGAATGTGAAAACAGGGTCTGTGTTTATTCATTTGTTTATTGGTTGATTTACTTTAATTTGGCCGGTTCTCAAATTGTGGCACACAAGTTTCTTCTGATGGTTCACGGAAACTCCTCTTACGGTCCAGTGGTTTTTGCTCGTCCTTGCGCACCGTTAGTTTCTTGGTTCAAACCCTTGTGGCAATGGTGTATTTCTACTCTAAGACCTTGTTTAGCCCTACTTTAGACCCTTGTTTAGCCCTACTTTAGACCAGACATTGTAATGATATAGACTTACCCGGAAAGCCAATTTTCTTTTCTTTTTAAATTCTTTACATTTCTGAACCATCGATTGAATCTATGACTTTTCCCATGTTATTTTGCACTTTATCCAGCGCTAGCATGCAGTTTTTATACACTGATTGGACGTATGGTTTACATCTGATGCCCTGACGGACCCGATCCTCTTCATTATTTGCTCTTGAGGACTTTTACAAACGGCACACTGCTTGTAAACCTATATAGACTAACTCTATTTATAGCTTTAAGCACAGAATGGCTTCTCGTTTCAAATAAACACTTACCGGTAATGTTGTACTACTTTATCGAGTCAGACTTAGAACCAGCTCAACACAATGCCCTGATGTTCTGAACAACTATCAGCAAAACTGTCCGACAAAGACATCCTACTACATTTGCTTTACTTTCTCCTCCAATGATTATAGCAGATACTGTTGCACTTTGGTGACCCATTTCCTGTGTTATTTCATGACAGGATTTCTTTCCTGAATGGTGCGTTTCTCCTGCTCTCTTTGAAGCCCTCACAGTTACAGTTAAGTTATGCAGATTATGCAGGCTCCGCGCTACATCAGAGGAGCCCAGAGTCGAAAGCTAAAACTCTCTGCCGTTCTCTCTTGCCCTTCGTTTTGGGCGTGATGATGGCACTGGATTCCGAGTCGCTTTTGAAGTCCTTTCCGTGACACGTCAATCCACCATCACGCTCTCCTTTGCGTTCAGATAATTCGATGCGTGTTATTCCTGCTTTTTTTGGAGTTGGTGGAAATTGTTAAAACATAAACATTTGGAGGCATTTATTCTGTTCCCCCCCAAAAAAATGCCATCATTGTTGGAACGCGATGGGAAACAGCTGAACCGGGGCGCCGCCGTCTCTGAGATCTAAGTCCAGCGTCTCCTCAGAAAGAGCGCGTCGGACGGCGAGGACCAGAGCCGCGCGGGGATAAACTAAAGGGGAGAAAGTATGCGAGTCTAAGATCCGGAGAAAGGGGAAGTGTGCTTTAACGGACCCCGCTGAGAGAGAGCCCGCTGCTACGGATACAGCACAGGAACACATCAAAGAGAAGTCGAGTTTTATCACTGGACACAGGGATTATTGTGACCTCTGACCTCTCATCTTGGCAGGTGTACAGATTATGTATAAAGCATGAGAGTCATAAGGGTCTTAGCTTTTATAAAATGTAATCTTTTTTAGTTTGCTCCAGGGCACGGCGATATGGCCTACAGTATTTATCATAATAACATATTGACGATATCATTTCCACTTGACAAACATCCTTAAAATCATCTGTAATATTTGTAACTAACCTTTTGAAGTATATTTAAGTCATAGTTCTAAATTGTTCTTCCACTCTTCACAGCCCTTTCCTGCCATTTTCAGTGTTTTAAGGGTCTGCAGAGCCTCCACACCTCTAGGTGTTAGCGTTCAAAAGCAAATGCAGATACATCCCAAACAATGTTCATTTTATTTTGTTTATACAGGGAAAACCCAATGAGAAAAGTGTCTCTTTTTCATGGGTACCCTGTTAAAACACAACACAGAATAAACAACAAACAAACAAACAAATAAACAAACAGACACAGGATATCCAATTAAAACACAAATGAAATTCGATTAAAATTAACCAATGCATGAATATCTCATTTAAACGTACAAAATGAGATCAAATGATCTAAAATACAGGTGCACTGCGGTGTGGTTCTTGACCAGTGCTTTAAAATCATTAAAAGGCATAAAATGATTTGATTTACGATGGGATTGTAAAATAAAAACGTCCTGAGACCTCATACTGTGAATACCTCATCTGATGTGCAATAAACTTGATCAATAATCAGGCAAAATGCCAACTAGAGCTTTAGACACAAACAAAATATGATACGACCCGGCCCCAGTTTTTAGGATCGGTTTAGGTATCGGGTCCGATCCCAGAATTGGGTAGCAGTTCCAGGATTATGGCTCCGATTTAGATTAAAGAATGGTCCAGAATGTCTCATATCTTTTCAAATCTTTATTTTCTCAATGCTCTTCCATATTTGCTACCGGTAGAATAAACAGTACTCAGGGCCATTCAACTTTATTTTCCCGAGGGCCAGATTTTTCTGAGGGCCAAGGCCTTTGGGCCGGAGGTGCACAACACGCCGCTGTAACAACATTTTGAGTCGCACAAAATATCTCCAACACCGTTTCAATGAGTGATGGATTATATTTTTGAGAGAAAAAACACACACAATGCTTTACAAACATTGCCTTGCAAAAATACCCATCCAGTACTGAACCAGAACTAGGACTAGACTAGTACCAACCAAAATACAGACAGTAGAGTAGTATTTTCTTTTTCCTAACAACTGAACCTAAAGTTTGTTATCTTACATTTGAAGACAAAAATTGGCCCCCTTGTCCAAAGTCTGAATGTTATTACAGGGGAACGGTCCACAGACACAGTGCTGCTGTGGGAGTGGGAGGGGCCGTCCACTTGTGATGAGAGGGGGCTGAACCATGTGATTGAAGACAGAGGAGATCCGTGGATGTTGGAAAACTTACTCACGCTTCACGCTCGCCCCGGACAACTTTCTGTCATGCCTTTTCACTGAGGACACCCACCTTTTGTTGGCAGCGAAAGCAGCAGCACTGTGCAGGGGCCGCGATGCAGGGCCGAGCTGGGAAAGCCCCCAAGAGGGAGATGGTCATAGAGTCTCCACAGCAGTACAAGAGTTTGGCTGAGATAGAGGCTGAGACTGAGGCAGCATCACAAGTGCAGGTGGTGAGTCGGGCCGTCGTTTTTAATTCCTTTTTGCAAGCATCTTGTTGTAGAGCGTTTGCCTTAATCCAGCAGCAAACCCTTTGGCTGTCTACGGGACTTTTCTAATAGCTATTTCTCATTCGAAGCAACTTTTTCCCTCAGATTGGCTCTCAGCTTTGAAGCGATGGGTTCTTTTTTTTTTTTTTTTTTCTAGCAGGACGGAAAAGGGAAATAGCAGCTTGAGGGTCCAGCTCTCCAGAGGGTTGAATGCTGATCTTTTTTTAGGAAATGGAGCACTTGTGGCTTGTTTTTGTCATTAACCATTCCTGTGCTCGCACTAGAAGCCAGGCTAATTGCTTTGGAGGCTTCAGATCGACAGTACAATGCTACGTTTGTACAGGATTGTCTACGTTAAAAGTATATTCATCGCGGACACTTGCTGAGAAGCTCACAGCTGTGTGTTGTTAGGCTCTTGTCTCAGTGGCACATGTCCAGTTGGAAATAGGGCTGCTGTCTGCTTATCAGATGAGCTTCACGTTCAAAAGAGCAAGGACATTATGGCTGGATACTTGCTACACATTGTCCCGAGACTTGGATCATTCAAAGGTTACATTTATGTAGTAATATACTTTAATCGAGGAGAAATGGCAGTGTTGTTGTTGAACTCAGGCCAAATGGTCTGTTGGCGGTGACTTTTGATTTAAATGCAGGGTCTTTTTTGCATAACATTCACCCTTTCATTGTATTTGCCAGGGTACTTGTAGGCCTAAAGGAAGCAGAGTATTCTTTCTGAGGAATGTGCCGCGGCGGTGCCAGTCAGGATCATGACCTAAGCTCCTCCATATCCATAACACAGCACTGTTTACAACGATGCAGCGTGATATCATCGAACAGGGATTTACTGGTACATATGTATTGTGGAAATAATCTGTCCTTACAATGAATGGTACACACTCGGCACACTACGTTGACTCCTCACCACAATCATTTGTTTTAGTCGCCCCTCGGCTCGAGTTGCATGCTATTGTTTGTTGGACAATTGTATTTTGTTGTTTGACCAGACAGTCTGTCCGATTGAAAGACTTCTGGCTTACATGATTTCAAATAAACACATAAAAACAAACATATCTAATTGCCGTTTTTCAAATCCATTAACATCGGAGCGAAGATTGAAAACAAACTAAAACAAGAATCATATGCACTTCAAATCATGTTTGTGGAGGTCTTAACTACTGGCAAAATGTAGAGAAAAAAGACCAGATGTTTTGTTGTTTACAGAGGGCATTTTTATGGAAATAACTGCAGCTTTTGCTATTCGACATTGCAGATGATTCAAATGATGGTCGTGAGTAACTGTTCGATACTCAAGACTGTTTCAGGAAATGTCAACTTGGACTTTTGTGTGCTGTTTAGGTGAAGCCAAAGATCATAGAGCCCCTGGACTATGAAAATGTGCTTCTTCAGAGGAAGACGCAGATCATCAGTGATGTTCTACGCGACATGCTACAATTCCCACAAGATGACTTCGAGGTAAGCAACAAAACTGCTTCAACATCTACTACAGAGATATGCTACGACAATGGTCATTTATACCGTGATATTAAGATGTCTACTCTCCGTAAAAGATCGTTGAGGTCAAATATGTCATTCAAAGCACAATATGTTAAGATCTTTCTGTCTCCTTGGTTGACATTGCTGCATTTTCTTTCGCTGCTTGCTGTCAGCGTCTTCAGACTATTGTTATGATTTCTCTTTTCCCTCCTACACCATTTTTTTGGGGGGAAAAACAACACCCCATTCTGTGTCAAGTTGAAATATTCTGGGAAACTTCGAGAAACATTTGAGACAATACTTTGAGTTGGGTGAGGCTGGAGTTGTTGAATGCATCGCTTGAATCTTCCTCGTCCATAATTCACCGTTGTGTGTTGCCTGCAGGATGTGTGGACGGTTCAAAGTCTGCGTCAACATCTCATCAGCACGAAGTCCCTTTTGTCTACTCAGGAATGCTATTGTTTGGCTTTCCTAAATTCCTTTCTTGAGTATTTTCTTTTACAGCAGTTGTAGTAGTTTTATAGTAAGAGAAAGTGGTGGGAAATCTCCTCGTTTCCTCCTCCCTGTTTCACAATCAGATGATGGGTGGTTTTCATTGCAAGGCCGTCTACGGTGCACTGCTGCCCCGCGCTCGTGCGCTCCCAGCCCAGTCCGTCCATCTGTGTAAACGGCCATATGTTTCACATCATTGCAAGGGAGAGAAAGGGGAATGGCAGCCAGACATTTTGGGTGTAGCATTTGCACGTGCCTGCACAGAATCACATATGCAAGCGCTGGACAGAGTAACCTGGTGCTGCTGCAGAGACTAGGACGAGGTTTTGGACTGACTTCTTGCACGAGCCGTAATGAGGAGTGGCATCAACATTACCAGGGAAATGAGCATGGAAACATGCTGAACTCCCAATCACAAATTAAATCTATTCAGTCTCTAGGGATGTCACAGTCAAACATCACAGTTGTACAATTATTCACTATTATCAACACCAGAAACCAGTGAAGACCTTGATTTGTTCTCATTCACAGATACATCACCTTGTACGGTATGTATGGAAGTATGAAACGGCAACTAAACGACTTCACCTTTAGATCAACTGCTAGAGTATAGATTGAATTGAAATGACATAATACTGCTTCTAGAATTCTCACCATTATGATATTTTTCTAATCTTTTACTTTCTAAAATACGACTGTGACCTGTTCTAATGTATAATGACATCCCTAGTGCGTGATGTTGGAGCATTACCAGTTCTGTTCTGCAAAAAGGTCTGTTCAGTTTAGTTATTGTATATTCAAAATAATGTAATTTCTTCAGTCTGAGCACTGGAGATCTGATCAAATCATCCATGAAGGACTATTCGAAAAGTCTTTGCTCTGTGTTCGATGTGACAACAAGGGCAGTTCAAAACCCCCAGGTCTTTTTTTTGTCAATTGGCAAAGTGACATTTAATAGATGGTTGTGTGCTTGTGTCAGATGATATGAGACGGTGTGTCTGACAGTGACGCGCTCAGGAGGAAGTGGCTGCAAAGGACTGGACGGGCCAATGCATTACACAGCCGAATGAAAACACAATGTATTTCCTATCATCACTCAAGACAGCACAAATTCTAGTGATTTATCAAACTCTTAAGAACCTTTGGCCTGCATAGAGATAATAGAGGGCTTTATAAATGAGCTCGCCTGGGCCCCTGACATGTCTGCGATTGCCATTGCCGCTGTAAAATGGACAAATGAGAGCAGAGGATCAATCGCCAGCGAGGGAATGCTAGATTTATGACAAAAGTAGGTCACCAGTCCATGCCACTGTTTCCAACTCCTCCTCGCGAGTGGAAAAGCAGAAACGGGAGCGATGGCGGCTTACACATCCAGTGACTTGAAAGAATTACCGAGCTCCACTGACTTGGAACCCTCAGGCAGTGTTTGCTCTTTGAATAGAATTAAATAGAATAAAAGATGTGCCCTTAGCTGCCGTTTGCTTTCTATGTGTAGCATTTGTTAGTATGTTGTATGTAGTATCCGTCCCGTCTACTAGAGCTGAGCAGTATGGCAGTCCCTTACTGTATATGTCATGCTTTTATACGTTTATAGATGTTTTTATGGCTCAAAACGATCTGATCTGATCTGCAACTTGGCCAGGTGGCGTCACTACCTCGTCTCCATGGAGATAGATGTGTTTTATGTCGCTCTGTGGAACATTCCAGGCAAAGCTGTGACATGGAAGTTACAACGTGCACCCTTGGGGAAGCATAGCTAAAGCGTCTTCCGTGGGAGGTCACACTGTACTGTAATGGGTTGCATCCACCTGTCACTCACCCAGATCATGACAGAGGCTGACCAATAGGAGGAGTGGGTGTGGTTAAGTAGACGGTATGTGTTTGTGAAAGAGCGCAGAGCTGCATTAGACACAAACGACAATGAAACATGATATGAAAAGCGTTCCTGTGACTCAGACCTAACATGAAACATTTGAGCAAACACTGAATTCATCGTGGCGTTTCTTTTGTCTGCGCTGTCTCTCCGCAGATATGCACGCTCAGGCGCCAGGGCCGGACCGTCCTGTCGACCGTGCCGGAGTCCGCAGAGAAAGAAGCTCAGGCTCTCTTCGTGCAGGAGGTAAAACCGACCGCTACCTGGACGTGCGCCTGGTTTGTCCGTTCTGTAGCTCATTAAAAAGCAGAAATAGCCTCGCCCCCGTGTCTCCCGTTGCTTCCATCCAAAACGCAGGTGTTTTCAAAAGCGCCAGAAATGTCTCGGATCAGTGTTTGTTTTATAATACATTTTCACGGTAAGCTAACGATAAGAAAAACGAGCGCTGGCCTGTACGCGACCCCGAGTTTGTGCACAGGCGTGTACCGTCGTTATTTCAGAGAGCGGTCCGGCAAAGCATGATACGAGATTGTCCCCCCGTAGCTGCAGCCAGAAATGACATCATGACACCATGTGCAGCCGCCGGGGGGCCCCTAATACAGCTGGGATCTTTGGATTGCGTCAAACAATTTTCCACTCGTTTCATTTCAACATCTGTGTTCTATGAAATCTCCAAACACATGATCAGGGTTGAAGGAAGTCCTGCGGGTTTAAATGTAGGTTGAGCACTTTACATTCTTGAATTTGATGTCATATTTTAAGGCGGAGAGCACAACCAAAGTGTATCCAATCGGAAAATCCACACGTGTCGAACCGTATGTTTTGCTAGCGATTGGGTTCACACATTTTCCATATTAATCTTTTGGTTTAAAGTGCTTTTAACTGATAACAATCGTCCTTGAGCGTTTGAAAAGGCAACCGTTTCCAATACTGTCATTTAAAACAGACTTCACCTCGGTTCAGTCCTGCTGACATAGGAGACATTGATCTTCATGCCAGTGTTTCTTTCATGTAGATTGGTCAGATGATTATGGAGATATTAAGCATAAACATCTGCATTTCGTTAAAAGGCAATGTTAAGAGCTTAATTGTTGTTGTCTTCCATGTCTCTGCAGTGTATCAAGACCTACAAGTCGGACTGGCACGTGGTCAACTACAAGTACGAGGAGTATTCAGGAGACTTCCGCCAGCTCCAGAAGTGAGTGTTTGGGTGTGCCGTGGATGTTTCTGAAGTATTACCAGGTGCCCATTTCAGCCGTCTCCGCCCTGAAATGTTAGGTCTGGAAGGCGGCGTTATTGTAGAGCGGAGAGCTTGAAAATCTACCAGACCAAAACAGTGAGACGGCATCAGCTAAACATTTGTAAGATGAGAAAAACGTTGTCATGCGGTTCATGCAAACGATGTGTAAGAACCAACAGTGCTGCAAGTCATTACTTCAAGGCAAGTTTATTTGTAGAGCACAATTCGTACACAAGGCAATTCAAAGTGCTTGACACAACAGGAAAAACATGCATTAAAATCACAAAGACATGACAGAAATCACTATTCATTCAGTTTAACCCTTTTGCTGACACGGATCATACATTTTGTCCGTGCTTAGTGATCCGCCAGATGGAAAACCAAATCTATTGGACCACACTGGCAGACACTCTTTCCCATATTTATTTGACATTGCCAGCGTGAAAGGTGTCTCCAGGACGGGCACATCGCTTTTAGATTGATTCTTTTCCATGAAACATTCTTCTGCATGCCTTCTCACATGAATGTCAATATTTACAGTTGTGGAAGTAGAATTTTAACATACGCCAACGTTTTTCACGTTTAATTATTTGACCAATTTATTATTTGTCTTTGTGTGTTCTATTGTCGTGTCATCGTTTACCAATGAGCAAATACATTTTTGAGAGCTGGCTATGCAGAGGATGAATGATTCAGTTTGAACGTTTTGTTATTATTGTTTATGAAAAGAATTAGGCTAGTTTATCTAATAGATTTGGATTATATATTAACTATATTAACTAACTCTTTCAACTGGGCATCACAATCGGAAAATCTAAACATTTGAGAACCATACATTTAATTTTTTGTAAATTTGTTTGCCTTTTTTGTTGATTTATTACGTTTGTTTCAGGTAGAACAGCCCTTTAACTTCACTACTTTTCAGTTTCTATCAGATTTTGACTCTTTCACAAACTGCAAACCACACGACACAGCCTTCGTTTACGTCCAAATGAATGTTTCAGCTTGAACTCTGGAAAGAAGGAAATGCGCTCTTCTAGTTGCTCCTCTACAACAATAGACCCACTTCCTATGTTATTCTCCCAAGGATAAGCGGCCCTATTTCCAGCTCGCTTTTGATTGCGACTATTAAAACATAAGGAAAAGCCCCACAATGCATTGCCGCCCTGCATCCTTGGACAAACCGCTTTTGCAAACAAAATGGGCTTGACAGATGATACTCGTCAGGTTAAAAGGTTCGCTTAGAACTTGGCCTTGACTCTGTTTATGGTGGTACTCCCTCAGAGCAAGCGGGGTCTTGTAAAGGTCTTGTAAAGGTCAGAGGTTAGGCTCAGTGTCTGGGGAACGACCCGCACTCAGGAGTCGCTTCAAAACTAGACGAGCTTGGAAAAACACATCAACAGGAGACTATTACTATTCCAAAACAGCAAATTGTGTTTATTTAGCTCATCAACTCATAAACTTATACATCTGCTTCGTCTCTTTAAACTTTTATTTCTTTCAGTAAAGGGCCCAGACCTGAACAACTGGCCCCCCATGTTTTTGAAGTTGACGAAGATGTAGAAAAAGATGAGGTAAGGTAAAAAAAATAAAAATAAATGCAAACAACATTTAAAAAATATACGTTTAAATTGTCATGTTTATGCTGCGCTGTTGCCATAGACGTAACAAGTTCTCCACAGGCTTGACTCTAAAACGAGATTATAAAGAAAGTCCATTCTCCTGATTATTTATTCCTTTTTATTCCACGAGAAGCCTTTTCCTAATTCCATGTTCTGTTCTCGGAGCGTTACCGGGCCTTCCACTTCGTGACATTAGCCGCATTTCAAGAGCGCATCCTTTCTCGATAATCACCGGCTTCAGGCGTTGACTCAACAGAAAGCTAGTGACCTTTAATGGACAGATTACCATTGCTAAAAATCCATCGAGATCAGAAAAGGTGCGTCGTTGAACTCAGTGAAGCGGAGAAGAGTGGAGAAGCCGTCGATGCTAATCCATCCTACCATCGGTCATACAATCGGCCCGCGACATTCTAAAACCGACTTGTTCGCCGCACCTCGACTTTGCACATGTTGTTGTTGTTGTTTGCTGCCTCGTGTCATTCATTTGGGCCCGTTTGCGCCCCTTTTCTCGCAGGACACAGCCTCCCTTGGATCCCAGAAAGGAGGAGTGTCGAAGCATGGCTGGCTGTACAAAGGCAACATGAACAGCGCCATCAGTGTCACGATGAGGGTAGGTTCACGCACTCCTGTCCAGAAGTCTTTGACCGTTTCACTCCTGTACGAGAAATGGAGGAAGGGTGAAATCTAGAAAGTATCTCAAAGTTCTTTAAAAGCCTTTTTATCCTGCTTTACTTGACTTTTTCACATTGTATAACTAAATCATGTGTGCGTGTCAAACGGTTCAAAGCTCGCCCTCGGTCTAATGTTACAGACTCTTGAAACGGTAATGCAAACTGTAATTTGCTTTAACTAATAGCAGCCATTTGTTGCGCTCTCCACACCCATATGGACAACAGGCTTTGGCTTTCACTGCACCCCAGAGCGTTCCCGTGCCTCGTTATGGTATTTTTAGAGCAAAAGAGGCGATCGGGGTGTTTACATTGTCCATTTCCGCCCCTTGCAGTCTTTTAAGAGGAGGTACTTCCATCTGGCTCAGCTGGGAGACGGCTCCTACAACCTGAACTTCTACAAAGACGAGAACACGTCCAAGGAGCCCAAAGGAACCATCTTCCTCGACTCCTGTATGGGAGTAGTTCAGGTGAATGCCAAATGCAGCGCGCTAAAGCAACAGTCGTGTTTCGAAGCATCATCTTAGCTCACGCAAGAACACAAACTTTATTTCAAGCTTTGCAACAATTATACATTCATTTAGGTTCGAGTAACATTTTGATTTTCTTTGCTCTTGTAGAACAGCAAAGTGCGGCGCTTTGCTTTTGAGCTGAAGATGCAGGACAAGAGCACGTTCTTACTGGCCGCGGACAGCGAGGGGGAGATGGAGGAGTGGATCAGTACGCTCAACAAAATCCTCCATAGTAGCTTTGAACAAGCCATGCAGGAGAAGCGGAATGGAGACATACACGACGGTGAGGACGGCCTTTCACTCACCTGCCAGTCCATGTCTTTCCATCGCACCGCCGCTTCCTGACGCTGAGGAAAAGACCGTTTCCTCGTCCTCCATAAACAACTTTGGGAGCGACGAGGAACGTGTCTGCCATCACTGAATGAGCTAACCTTGTGTTCATCCTTTCAGCTGACGAAGAACACGGGAAAGCAGACATCTCCACCGGAGGTTTTCAGGACAGCTTTCAGGTAATCTGTTTTTCCCGTTCAAAGCGACATGTCAAGAGAAATATATATATATATACGTGACCGCACAGGGGGCCACACATGGATAAGTTGTTTGGACCCTTGTAGTCCTGTGGATGTGCTTGGTTCAAATGTGCAAGCTGGAATACCTAAACAGCTGGATGCCTTTCAAACGAGTGTTTCCCGTGCGGTGCAATTGCGACAAAACTCCTGGTGAAGCGTGTTTAGGAAGAACAGCAAAGCACTTTCCAATGTGCTGAAATACAAAAGCATCCAGGCCACGTTTTGAGGTTAGAACAATGTGTAATTGACAATGCTTTTTCTAATACTTCAATTGCGTTTCAGCGAGTGATGAAACATTTATCACTTGGGACTTTAGTGAGATGGATGTGGGCTGTGTCAATACTGCAGTGCACGAGGGCGAATGCACAGCACGGTTTTACTTAGAATTAGTGTTGTTTATAATTGAACAGGAAGCATTTCAAGCATTCATTTGATTATCTGAAAAATGGCACTGTGTAAGGTACAGAGGGTCCGCCGCTTACCGTATTTTGTGCAGATTTAGGTGGTTTGGAGATAGATATAGTTGAGATGGTGAGCACGTTGGCAGGCCTAATGGAGGAGGAACGAGAGAAGATTCACCCTCAAATTTAACATCAGAGGGAGAACATCGGACTACAACTAGCACAGTGCAAATGTAGACCAATAAAAAATAACCAAATGCGTTTGTACAGACTGCCAGGGACATCGAGTCCAAAATGAAGAGTGAGGCTCGGCTCAAACTGTTCACGCTGGATCCTGACACGCAGGTGAGCGCCGCCGTCACGCCAACGCCGTCAAATCCCGGTCTCCTACAGGGGGTTTTATTTTTTTTTATGAACTACTTTCCCCCTTTTCAGAAACTAGATGTCTCCGGGATCGAGCCGGACATACGGCAATTTGAGGAGAAGTTCGGGAAGCGAGTGCTCGTCAGCTGCCACGACCTTTCGTTCAACCTGCAGGGCTGCGTGGCGGAGAGCGAAGAGGGGCCCACCACTAACGTACGTTTCACCGACAAACTCAACTACAGAGGGCGGAGCTACGGTTTAGGAGCCGTTACAGAGTTCAGATGGCCTTTTTGTCTTATTGGGAGTCAGCTGTAACCACGGGCCGTCATGGTAACCTGCCTCCGACCACGTTAGCACAAGTCTGAAGGTGGTTTCTTGTTGTAAATCTTCTAGTTCTCTGGCTCTGTGGCTCTGTGTAATGGAAACATGCCATGAAAGATGGATGACACGCGTGGCACTAAATGGAAGGCGTGCATTAGAGAAGATTGATATGCTCTTTCTCTCAAAGGTGGAGCCATTCTACGTCGTGCTGTCCCTATTCGACGTCCAGAACAGTAGAAAGATCTCGGCGGACTTCCACGTGGACCTGAATCACCCTTTAGTCCGACAGATGACCGGTTTTTTGGGCGGTCCCGGGCAGGATGTCCCGATCATCGGCGACCCTCACGCACTCCCAGAAGCGGCGCTGCAGTATCCAAAACAGGGCGTGTTCTCCGTCACGTGCCCTCATCCGGAGATCTTCCTGGTAGCGAGGGTGGAAAAGGTGCTGCAGGGGGGCATTACCCACTGCACTGAACCATATATGAAGAGCTCAGATTCAACAAAGGTACATACACTTATACACCGTTAGATCGCTTTAATGCTTTTCCTGATGTTGTTCAATGTTTGGTGATAGATTGCGCAGAAGGTGTTGAAGAATGCGAAGACGGCGTGCAGCAGACTGGGACAGTATAGAATGCCCTTTGCATGGGCCGCAAGGCGAGTTATACCTTTATATACTTTATTTACAGTTATATGACCCAGACACTTTATTATTACATTTAACTCAAGTCGTTTCGTACCAACAAATATAACTGTTTATCTAAATTGCGTTTAGTGGCAGATGGGGATGTCAAGGGTAATTGTGATTATTTCGTTCACAGTATAATAATAAGATATAATATAATATAAAAACCAAAACATAATGGTCGTGACAATTTTCGAAGCAAAATTCAGGTTTTTTTTAAGTTCAATATTTAGTCCAAAAAATAGGCCTAAATGTAAAGTACTTTATTTTGTACAATTTATTTTATTCAATTTTTTTGTTCAATATTTACCGTATTTTCCGGGCTTTTAGCCGCTCCCCTATATAAGCCGCATTTGCTCTATTTTAAAAAAAACGATAATAAAACAATACATAGGCCGCACCTTTTGTATAAGCCGCAGAACTCTTTTCCTTGACTTTTGGCATCGCATGAGCTCGTCCCGCTGTCCCCCTCCAGCGTGCTCTCCCCTCCAGCGTCTCACCGTACATTCATTGATGTTAAGCTTGCGTGCAGCCGCGCGGTTTCCTGGCAAGATCGATGGCCTTCAGCTTAAAACTTGCTTCGTACGAACTTCTCTCGTTTGGGTTCCATAATGATGCGGCAAGAATTTGAAAATAATTTATAGTTGGTAATTTGTCGTCCGTGTTCTATTTGCTAGCTGAATAAAAAAACAACATCTGCTTCTTTGCTTAACTTTTCTGTAGTTTTGATTCCAATTCCGGTTAGTTCGCCCCTAGCGGTGAAAGAAAAAAACCACAGAAAAGCCGCAGCCTCTAAATAAGCCGCATGGCTCAAAACATCTGACAAAAGTAGCGGCTTATAGCCCGCAAAATACGGTAGTCCAAAAAATAGACTTAAATCTAAAGTTTTTTATGTTTTTTTTACAATTTATTTTGTTTCATTTTATTGTTCAGTATATAGTCAAAAAACTTTTTTATTTTTTACTATTTATTTTATATAACACAAAACAACAAAAATGTAAACTTAAAGTGCTTTTTTATCTGGCACACTTAACTTCACATTTTGTCTTCAGTTCTGGTAAAGCCGGTCCCAAACTTGAGGAACAGTCACGTGTCAGACCTGCTGTTCGCTCTCAGTCTCAATAATCGAGAAGAATCGTTCGATCGTGGCGTTTTTCCCTCACAATAATCGCAGCACGAACACATAATATTCATTCCAATTGCGTAAAAACATTGATATTTGTTCAAAAAGCTGGAACTTCAACACCAATTTGATCCTTTTTGTTTTGTGTGTGTGTTTTTGTGCAGGCCTGTATTCAAGGACGCGTCCGGAACCTTGGACAAAAGCGCTCGGTTCTCCGCGCTCTACCGGCAGGACAGCAGCAAGTTGTCGGACGAGGACATGTTCAAACTGCTCACCGACTTCAGAAAGTACGCTTTTTTAACAATATCATTTGATAAAGATCTGACATGGAGTAACAAGCACTTGACTACTTTCTCGCGCACAGACCGGAGAAGATGGCCAAACTCCCTGTGCTTTTGGGCAACTTGGACGTGACCGTTGACAGCGTCGCCCCGGACGTAGCGAGTACAGATTCTCTCGTGGACGTTTCGTTGCTCTTCAGCCTTCATATTCCTTACGCTCTTGTGTACGTTTTGTCGCATCTAGATTGCGTCACCTCTTCTTACGTGCCCGTGAGGAACTTCGAGGGGAACGGACCCGGCAGCGCTTTGCAGGAGGTGGAGGAATTCGTCCCGTGCATCGCCAAATGCTCCCAACCGTTCACCGTCTACAAAAACCACCTGTACGTTTATCCAAAGCATCTCAAGTACGACGGGCAGAAGTCATTTGCCAAGGTACTTTATGCGCCGAATCTTGACTCGAGAATCTATTTTTAAATGTTCCGATCTTTTTTATTGTGCTTTTCCTCATGTGATCGTGGTTTTTGGAGGCATTATGAAAACCGGCAGCTTAAGCAATCGAGTAGGAATTATCCTTAGGCAACGCGGCCGTGTCTGACTCAAACGTTCATTTAAAACCCATCTGATTTTCCTCTGACCTCCCCTTTTTCTTTTTTTTTAAACGGGAGCTGGCAAACTTTGAAGTATTTCCCTCCTTCCTCTTGAAACGAATGTGCTTCTGGAAAAGGACAAAGGGTCGGACCAGAGACGCTGTAATGTGTGTGTGCCATTTCGACCTTCTGTCCAGGCAAGGAACATCGCCGTGTGCATAGAATTTAAAGACTCCGACGAGGACGACGCGCCGCCGCTGAAGGTGAGACTGGTCCGCCGTGCCGTGCCGCGCGGCCGCTTCGGGGTGGTGCGGGAAGATGAAGACTTTGGCAGACCTAATGGGCCGTGTGTTTCCCCCGCAGTGCATTTACGGGCGTCCGGGGGGTCCGCTCTTCGCGAAGCAGGCGTACGCTGCCGTTCTTCACCACCAGCAGAACCCGGAGTTTTACGACGAGGTGATTTGGTTGTATCTGTGTGCGCGGATCAAGCGAAACGTAACTCGGCTTCAGGACACGTTTCACTCTCTCTTTCTCAGATAAAGATCGAGCTTCCCACTCAGCTCCATGACAAACACCACCTCCTCTTCACCCTTCATCACGTGAGCTGCGACAGCAACAGCAAGAAGAAAGACCTGATCGAGGCCCCAGGTAAAGCGCGCTCTTCACATTTCCACACCGCTGCTCCGCCGCCACGCCCTTTGGCACGCTCTTGTCTCCGCCCGCAGTGGGGTCGGCGTGGCTGCCCCTGCTCAGGGATGGCAGGGTCATCACGAATGAGCAGCACTTGCCCGTTGCTGCCAATCTGCCCGCCGGCTATCTGGGCTCCCAGGACGCCGTCACCAAGGTAGAGAAAAGAGTTGTGATTTTGGCGTGTTTATACGATGTCGTTGTGCTACAAGTGGATTAGAAAACGGATCGAGCTTTCACAACAAAGTCTTTATAAATGAGGTCTTGAAATGTAATCCCTCAAACCAGCAGTCAGTACGTTCTGACTTCATTGTTACTTGAAAATAAACTTTATTAAATACGGATCCATTTTGGGATGTCAAGATATTCAGTTTATTCAGGTCACATTGTGAGAACTAAAACAAGAAAGAGATGAGGGTTTTTAAAGCGAAGTTAAGTCATTTTAATTTAATATTCACTCAATTTTACTTTTTTTTAATTTAACATTAGCTTTACTTTTTCAAAAAAAATGAATGTGTTAAAGCAAAATTAAGTCATTTTAATTTAATATTTACTCAATTTAATTTTATTTGATTTAACATTAGCTTTACTTTATAAAAAAAAAGATGATTGTTTTAAAGCATAGTTAAGTCATTTTAATTTAATATTTACTGAATTGTACTTTTTTATTTAACATTAGCTTTACTTAATAAAAAAAAAGATGAGTTTTAAAGCAAAATTAAGTCATTTTAATTTAATATTTACTCTATTTTATTTTATTTTATTTAACATTAGCTTTACTTTATCCAAAAAAAATGAATGTGTTAAAGCAAAATTAAGTCATTTTAATTTAATATTTACTCAATTTTATTTGATTTGATTTAACATTAGCTTTACTCAATCATTGATGTAAATAATCTTAAAATTGTGATGACCTTTAAAATCCGACCTTGTGACCGAGATAGGCACATAGAATATTTTATTAATCCCATGACTACAACGTGAGAAGGTGCTCAAGGATATGCTCGATTGGTTGCCTCACACCTGTCCGTCCGTTTGAAGCACTCAGGCTCAGAAGTGAAGTGGGTCGACGGTGGGAAACCTCTGTTCAAAGTCTCCACTCATCTCGTCTCCACGGTTTACACTCAGGTATCTCCTCCAACAAAATCAGAGTTGAACGTTCTCAAATGCAGTATCCAATTTGCGCTGGTCTTCACTGTCTCCTCCAGGATCAACACTTGCACAACTTTTTCCACCACTGTCAGAGGATGAACGTATCGGAGCAAGCCTCGGAGGGCGAGCTGGTCAAATACCTCAAGGTCAAACACACTCCTTCGGTATCTGCGAATGCACGCGATCATCTTTAGTGAACGACTGCATCTGTTTCCAGAGCCTTCACGCGATGGAGGGGCACGTGATGGTCAACTTCCTCCCGACGGTCCTCAACCAGTTGTTCTGTGTCCTGACCAGAGCCGCGCACGAAGACGTGGCGGTCAACGTGACGAGGTGCTCATTTTGACCCTTAAACGCTCTTGTCTGACCGTCAGACAAACGTTATCCAAATGTTAGCGTCGTAGCAAAACCTTGGGCACGTTCCCCCGTCTCTGCTCCAGGTGGTCTCCCCCCTCCCCCTTTTTCCCCTTTCACGTTTCACATCATTCGTTCATCTTCCCCACAGGGTGATGGTGCACGTAGTTGCCCAGTGCCACGAGGAGGGACTGGAGCACTACCTAAGATCATACGTCAAGGTAAAAAGCCAGCCTTAAATGGTATAGAATAAGCCCAAGTTGATCCAAATATTAAACTTATTTGTATGTATTTTCCCACAGTTTGTGTTAAAACCTGAGCCATTTTCCGGTTTGAACGTGAAAACGGTTCACGAGGAACTTGCTAAAGCGATGACGGCCATTTTGAGACCATCCACTGACTTTCTGACAAGCAACAAGCTGCTAAAGGTAACATTTGGCCCCGTTTTCATTTGACCCACTGAGCGCACAGAGCTTGAACCGCGCGGTGTCGTTGCAGCACTCCTGGTATTTCTTCGAGGCGTTGGTGAAGTCGATGGCGCATTATCTCATAGAAAGTGGGAAAGTGAAGGTAAACTAATCCTTTTCTAATGCGGATTGAAACCACGTCTTCACCCGTTTGTCTCTCCCTCTCGATGCCCACAGTTGTCCAGAAACCAGCGTTTTTCCGCCACCTTCCATCACGCCGTGGAGACGCTGGTCAACATGCTGATGCCACACATCACGCAGAAGTACAAGGACAACCTGGATGCGGCGCGGAATGCCAACCACAGCCTGGCGGTTTTCATTAAAGTTGGTCTTCTCGTCCAGTTGACATGTGGGCAAACCCTGAATAACCGTGATAAAGCTTTCCCTTTCTTCTGTGTGCCCAGCGCTGCTTCACCTTCATGGACAGAGGCTTTGTGTTTAAACAAATCAACAATTACATAAACTGCTTTGTCCCAGGAGATCCCAAGGTTCCAACAGTGTTTTTGTTTGACATTGTCGAATTAGATTCGATTGGATAAATGATCGGAATGCTTTCATTTCTTTCTTCCAGACGCTGTATGAATTTAAGTTTGAGTTCCTGCGCGTCGTCTGCAGTCATGAGCACTTTGTTCCTCTCAACCTGCCAATGCCCTTTGGAAAGGGAAGAATACAAAGGTTCCAGGGTAAAAGAATAACTCTCAGCATCACTTTGTGTCCAGCATCATCATCATCATCATCTGCCTCGCCCACATGATGTAACTCAATATCGTTTCCCCAGATCTCCAACTGGATTATTCCTTGACGGACGACTTCTGTCGAAACCACTTCCTGGTGGGCCTGCTGCTGAGGGAAGTGGGCGGGGCTCTTCAGGAGTATAGAGAGGTCCGACAGATCTCCATTCAGGTGCTCAAGGCTCTAATGATCAAGCACACATTTGACGACCGCTACGCTGCCAAAGTGAGTCTACGAGCCGTTTGTGTAAACGTGTGTGTCACGTGTGTGTCACATGACTTGTCACATGGCTGTTGTTCACCTGACAGAGCCATCAGGCCCGCCTGGCCACGCTGTACCTCCCTCTGTTTGGACTGCTCCAGGAAAATGTCCACAGGCTGGACATGAAGGACGTGGTCCCATTCAGCACCCACAGTGTAAGGCTGACACCTAGTGGTACAGTACTGAATGGCACACTTGGCTGTGCTTGAGACTGGATGAGACTTTGTTCGACTTGCTTTATTAGATGTCAGATGTCATGTATTAACTGGTTTGGCATGCTGTTGCTGCTTCAGAATCCCAGGGAGGACTCGCTGGGGCCAAACGCCATGGTAACGCCTCACAAACCCGGCAGCTGCATAGAAAACGCCCTCCACAAAGATGTATTTGGGGTCATCTCCGGAACAGGTTCTTACTTTGTTGATTTCTCGGTCGTAGACAGTCGCTGAGGGCCACCGGACAATGTCTGTAATGTAACGTGTGTGTGGTCCCTGCGCAGCCTCCCCCCACAGCTCCACTCCAAACGTCAGCTCCGTTCACCACGCAGACTCCAGAGGCTCTTTGATCTCCACTGACTCCGGGAACAGCCTGTTGGACAAAAGCAGCGACAGAACCAACTCTCTTGAAAAAGTATGAGCAAACAAACTGCATCTTTGTTTTGAATATTGTGTATTTTAGACTGTTTCATGAATAGCTTTTTGTGCGTTATACCAGCGCGCGCACTCTGCTGCTCCTTGCATTGTAACGCACCAAAAAGAGACATTTCGGAGGCATTCGGTTAACGTGCCCGTGCTGCCTGCGGGCACGGACCGCCCGAGCCCAAAGCGCGCGCCTAAACGCATCACCATGGACTTCTCCCTGCTTTCTCTACCCCTGTTAGACTCACTACGAGACAACGACGGCGTCTCTGATAAACCCGGACCGAATGGACGCGCTCACACGCCCATACAAGTATTTACGAGCGGCGAGACCGTTTTTGCTGTGAACTAGAGATTGTACAGACCCCAACTGAACCTTTTGGATGGTCGCCGTGGGCATCTGTACAATACAATACAACGTGTGTCCCACATCAGGGAGTGTGTGTGTGTGTGTTTGCCTTCTGCCTCAACCACTTGGGAGTAAATATGTTGTTTTAAATTGTCGGTTTGATGTTGCTGCCCCCCTTTTCTGACCGTCACGTGTTCTCCTCTGCAGTGTGAGCTACATTCAAACTCCTGCTGCCCTTCCTGAACTCTTTGTTTCCCCTCAGAACCAGTGTGCCTCGGCCCTGGGCAGCGCCATGCTCCGCTGCGACAAACTGGACAGGGATGAGATCAGAAACCTGCTCATGTGCTTCCTACACATCCTGAAGAGCATGTCAGAGGGTACGACCCGCCCGTGCGGCCGCAGTCGCATTCAAACTCGTTTGTGTTTCTCTAACGACGGTCTTAAAATGTCGTCCTCAGAGGCCCTTTTCGCGTACTGGAACAAAGCGGCCCCCCCAGATCTAACGGACTTCTTCACACTTTTAGAGTAAGTGTCAGCAGCGTTGATGTGCATAAAGATAGCTTGGGAACCGACGTAACAAACAAAGGATAAATGCATTTTGCGGCTCAGTTTTTGTATCGTTCTCTAGGATTAAATTAACCATAAATGTAAATACTATAATATGTTATTACTGCGCCGGTCTAAGATGTTCCGTGTCTTGCAGAGTGTGCCTTCACCAGTTCCGATACATGGGCAAAAGGTTCATCGCCAGGTAAAAGTAACACGCACAAACTGCTTTGAAAAACATCTTTGAACCCAGATTTGGCCGTTGAAATCCCTTTCCAAATGGTTGGTTGACTTTACTAACCCCGGCCTTTTTTTCTTGATTATTAACGCTTCTGGCAAGTTGTGTGTCACTAATGCGCCCGCCCTCGGCTCCCTCCTGCATGGGTAAGATGACGCATGCCACAAAACAGTGCCTTGGCTTTTTCTTTTCTACTTACATTACTTACAACACGATCCTCAGCTGGTTTTGAAGCATTTTAGCCATTGTAATTTGTCTTATTGTCCCCCCCCCCCCTCTCCACAGGAGCCAGGACGGGACAGGCCTCTTGACTCCAGATAAGAAGTCTTTAACTCTGCCCGTGTCTCGAAACAGGGCGGGGCTTCTGCACGCGCGCCTGCAGCAGCTGGAACGCCCGAGAGCGCGCACACCTTCAACAACAGTGAGCACTTTAACAGATGAACCTCCAATCACGTCCTCCGTATATGCATCACGCTGTCTTACTCATTGTTCACACGAGGTCGTTAGCGTTAGCGGCGCGAACAAACTGATTGGTGTGAATTGCGATGCGTCACTGCCTCGATAAAGCCCCCTCTCTCTCTCTGTGTGTGTGTGTGTGTGTGTGTGTGTGAAGTGTACTGTCACGCCGAGGCCGACGTGAGCAGCCAGTGTCTGCTGGAGGCCAATGTGTCCACGGAGGTCTGCCTCACTGTGCTGGACACGCTCAGCACCTTTGTCATGGGCTTTAAGGTAGCCAATCGTAACCAAGCACGTTCACTGGCGATGAGCAGATAACATATACGCGTGTTGTGACTGTGGCCACCAGACACAGCTGACCTCCGACCTTGGGCACAACCCTCTCATGAAGAAGGTGTTCCAGGTCCACTTGTGTTTCCTGCAAATTCCGCAATCGGAGACGGCGCTCAAGCACGTCTTCACCTCCCTCAGGACGTTCATCTACAAGGTAAAACCGCTGTGAAGAAGCAGTCATACTGGGAAAGGTCTGGGGAGTAACGAAAACACGATATAATGAGTGTGTGATCTGACACTAACCTACGGCTGTGGAGCAGATGAACGAACCAGAGTGAGACGTATCATTCAGGATTGACATGGTTTTGTATTGTTTAGGTGTTTTTTGTTGTATGAAACGCTTGTCTGATACTTCTGGAGCGTCTTCTTTGTCCCTTGCAGTTTCCCTGTACGTTCTTCGATGGCCGTGCAGACATGTGCGCCTCCCTGTGCTACGAGATCCTCAAGTGCTGCAACTCCAAGCTCAGCACCATCCGCAGCGACGCGGCCCACCTGCTCTACTTCCTCATGAAGAGCAACTTCGACTACACGGGCCGCAAGTCTTTTGTCCGAACGCACCTGCAGGTATTCAGCCGCGCTCGGCGAGGCAAGCGCTCCGCACCGTGACCGGGGCGTCTGACTAAACCCACTTGTTTTAAAGGTGGTCATTGCAGTGAGTCAGCTGATCGCCGATGTGATTGGGATCGGTGGCACCCGCTTCCAACAGTCTCTGTCCATTATAAACAACTGCGCCAACAGTGACAAGAACATCAAGGTAGCGCTCACATCCAAATCAAATCTAGAGAATATGCACTCTTATAACCGCGTGCACGTTGTTCTGAAGCACACCGCGTTCCCGTCAGACGTGAAGGACTTGATGAAGCGCATTCGGACCGTGCTGATGGCCACGGAGCAGATGAAGGAACACGAGAACGACCCGGAGATGCTGGTCGATCTTCAGTACAGTTTGGCCAAGTCCTACACCAGCACTCCGGAGCTCCGCAAGACCTGGCTGGACAGCATGGCGCGGATCCACAACAAGAACGGAGATCTGTCCGAGGTCGGGTCCCCTCCCCCCGCTTTGAACGTCCCATTACTCTAGAGTGCATGTGTTACTTTTAAAATCATTTGGTTTTCTTCTGTATCCAGGCAGCAATGTGTTACGTGCACGTGGCAGCGCTCGTGGCCGAGTACTTGTGGAGAAAAGGTAACGGGCCGATGCCTTCACGTGCGCACTCGCTTTGCTTTTGTTGTCCTTCCTGCTTCACAAGTCAAATAATGAGTCACTGGTTTAATCACACTGGCATGCGTCGCTTTGAGGCAGTAAAACACAGGACAGATTGTCAGGAACCCTTGGCTTTCTCCCTTCCACTGGTCCAAAGTTCACAAGTTCACCACTGTATTCAAAGCCAGGCATTTGAAGATAAGATTTTAAACCGGAAGATGAACTTAAGAAACTGGTGTACGAAAGGCCAACACAAGGCGCCAGTATCCCCGACGCGGTCTAAACAAACTGAGGCAATACAATGAAATAACTGCGGATTGATTTTTGTGGGGAATAACTGCTTTACCCACAATGCTTTGCAACATCCAGAACTGAACCACAATGAAACTAGGACTAACCTAAGATCAAAATGGGTCTAAACTAGTGCTAACCAAGAGTTAAACCAGTAAACAATTTATTTTCATATTTGGAAGATGGGTTCATGGGCCGGATTAAATCGCCTGGAGGGCCTGATTTGGCCCCCGGGCCTTATGTTGTACAGTACATACAGAAAACCCTGCTTTGTTGCTTGTGCTGCCAGAAAAGATGAAAACACACTTAAATAATGCTCTATTGAAAAGGTATTTCATTGGGAATCATAGGAAATATGAATGTAATATTACTGGCGTCGGGAAAGTGTATGAAACATTTTGTACACACAAGAGTGCGTATTCATTCCAGCTGTTTTGCCAGTGTGTAAACGATTTAAATTGGATGAACCCCTCCACATCACGTGTTGACGTTTGCCAGGCATGTTCAGACAGGGCTGCGCCGCTTTCCGGGTCGTCACCCCCAACATCGACGAGGAGGCGGCCATGATGGAGGACGTGGGCATGCAGGACGTTCACTTCAATGAGGTTTGGCGCAGTTTTATCTCTCAATATCTGTTTTATAGGCTCAAATCATCCGCGCGGAAATTAACGATTAGCCAAGACCCACGTAACGCTGCTCTTATCAGTATAAACGATAATCAGTTGCTCAATGCAGAAAACACGACTACTGCCTAATGACTTTGGTTCCACATCGTACGAAACTGGTTTTAGTACATTTGCAGTTCAGTGCAAATAAAATGCAGAAATACGACACTCTTCGTACGCTCCGTTAAGCTGGGCCAGGATCTTCCGAGAGCCCGATGGTCGTATGAAACTTAACACCAAGACACACCAAGACGACACGCGGCCATTTGCGATTTGAATGGGGGGCTCCGCCGGACCAACAGCGGACACGTGGTCCATGATGGTCCGTGACGGTTGTGTCTTTCAGGAGGTGCTGATGGAACTGCTGGAGGAGTGCGCGGACGGCCTTTGGAAAGCAGAGCGCTACGAACTCATCGCGGACGTCTACAGGCTTATCATTCCCATCTACGAGCAGCGTCGAGACTTTGAGGTTTCCGTGGTCAACCTTATCTTATAAAATAAAAGAGACTCGATCGCGGTAGTCTAACGCCATCCTTCTTGACTAAACTGACCGTTGCGTTACAGAAACTGACACATCTGTACGACACATTGCACCGAGCCTACACCAAGGTCATCGAAGTGATGCACTCTGGGAAAAGGCTGTTGGGGACATACTTCAGAGTGGCCTTCTTTGGGCAGGTAGACACTTTTTAAAACGTGAATAGACGTTTGTCCTCAGAAATGTTTAAATCAAATGTCATAGTTGGAAGGATTAGTACTTCTGTTTTATTCTTGTTTTAACAAAGTTCTTTTTGTGTCTTCTTTGCGTACCCAAGGCTGCGGTAAGTGTACAAGAGTATTCTGTAGTCCGCGTAATGGGCATAGGCCAGGGCTATTCAACCTAAGGCCCGGGGGCCAAATCAGGCTCAGCCGCGTCAAGCAGTTTAATCCGGCCCACTAGCCATCTTCCAAATGTTGAAAAGATAAAAATACAGATCTTGTTTACTGGTTTAATTTTGGTGTTAGCGCTCGATTAGACCCGGTTTGGTCTTGGGTTTAGTCCTTGTTTGATTCTGGGTTAGTCCTAGTTCAGACCTGGCTGGTTCTAGTCTAGTCCTAACTTCATTCTGGTTCAGTCCTGAGCGAGGGTGAGCAATGTCGGTAAAGTATTTTTGTACGTTATTTCTCTCATTTCTCACAGAAATCGAATCTGGCTGTAGTTCTTTTCATGTATTAACTAAATGTATTGAAACTGTGCGACGCCCAAAGGTTGTTACAGCGGACTCGTGTGTGCACTTCCGGCCCAGAGAACCACGGGCCCCTCGGGAAGATAAAGTTGAATATCCCTGGCATAGGCGGTGCGCTGCATGCCGTTTGGGCTGGAGTTCAGGATTTGCCACAGTAGTTAGCACCAAGGCTAACGCGTCTTCTCGTGCGTCTCTCCAGGGTTTCTTCGAGGATGAAGACGGGAAGGAGTACATCTACAAAGAGCCCAAGTTCACTCCACTGTCGGAGATTTCCCAGAGGCTGCTGAAGCTTTACTCCGACAAGTTTGGCCAAGAGAACGTCAAGATCATACAGGACTCTGGCAAGGTGAGGCCAGGAAGGGTTTGACACGGAGTCAGCGCATCTCTGCAGAAACATCCCCACGGCCTTCTCTTTGATGGTTTGCGGTCACGTTGTGGCTTTGCCTGAAAGATTCATCATTTGCAGGGGTTTTCATTGCTCAGAAACATGCATTAGTGTGAGCGGGGATCACCTCTCCACAGATCTGACCTGTAACTTGACCCGGTAGTGTCGCTTTTATTGCCGTACTGTAGACATTTGTCGTAGTGCGCCGTGTATTTGATCTGATTATTTGACTTTTGATGTCTTTTTATGCACATTTACTCCGTTTTGTTAGCTCAAAGTGATGAGTGAGACCAAGAGTTGGGTCTCGATTTAAAAAAAACAACAACGACGACAAATCCTGCCTTGTAAATATGGTCGGGCGCCATGTGTTTTCCTTCCCCCAGGTGAACCCAAAGGATCTCGACTCAAAGTACGCGTACATCCAAGTCACCCACGTCACGCCTTACCTGGACGATAAGGAGCTGGAGGACCGGAAGACGGATTTCGAGAAGAGCCACAACATCCGGCGATTCGTGTTCGAGACGCCGTTCACCGTGTCGGGGAAGAAGCAGGGCGGAGTGGACGAGCAGTGCAAGCGGCGGACCGTCCTCACGAGTACGCGGGCGCTTATCACGGAGCGTTCGGACCCTTTTCAGATTTTACAAAAAACGCTAATGTTGCTCGTGTGATTTTAGCCACCCACTGCTTTCCGTACGTGAAGAAGCGTATCGCGGTGATGTACCAGCACCAGACCGACCTGAGCCCCATCGAGGTGGCCATCGACGAGATGAGCGCCAAGGTTGCAGAACTTCGCCTGCTCTGCGCCGCGTCCGAGGTCGACATGATAAAACTGCAACTCAAACTACAAGGCAGCATCAGCGTGCAGGTGAAACGGCATCGCATTGAGATTAGAGACGTCACGATGTCACGATTGTTGTGAGGAAAAAACATCACGATTTAACGATTCTTCTCGATTATTGAGACTGAGACTGAACAGCAGGTCTGACATGTGACTGTTCCTCAAGTTTGGGACTTTACCAAAACTGAAGACAAACTAGAGTTAAATATGACAAAAACAGACAGATAAAAAAGCACTTTAAGTTTGCATTTTTGTTGTTTTGTGTTATATAAAATAAATAGTAAAAAATAAAGTACTTTACATTTAGGTCTATATTTTTTTTACTACTATATTTTTTTACTATATATTAAACAAAAAAATAAAATAAAATAAATTGTACAAATTAAAGTACTTTACATTTAGGGCCTATTTTTTGGACTATATATTGAACAATAAAATTAAAAAAATTGCAAAATAAAGTACTTTACATTTAGATCTATTTTTTTTTGACTATATATTGAACAAAAAAAAACTTAATTTTGCCTCGAAAATTGTCACGATTATTATGTTCTGGTTCTTACGATAATATTGTGAACGGAATAATTACGATTATCGATTAACCCAATAACCTTGACATCCCTTATTTAGATCCACCGCCCTAGGACAATCATTTATCGGTTTTCTCCTCTCGTTAGGTCAATGCTGGACCGCTTGCTTACGCTCGAGCATTTCTGGACGATAGCAGCGCCAAGAAATATCCAGACAACAAGGTTAAACAGTTGAAGGAAGTCTTCAGGTGAACAGCATTTATAAATATATACGTTTGTGTCCGCGATCTTTGGCGATAATGCCATTCCGTCGCCCCCTGCAGGCAATTTGTCGACGCCTGCGGTCGAGCGTTGGGCGTGAACGAGCGGCTCATCAAAGAGGATCAGCAGGAGTACCACGACGAGATGAAGGCCAACTACCGAGACCTGACCAGGGAGCTGTCCAACATAATGCACGAACAGGTAGAACAATCAAAACGGGCAAACGGGCCCTTTTCACGATGCCGCCCGGCTTAAGACTCAGCTCATTCCGCCTAGAACCGGGCTATTCAACTTAATTTACACAACATGCCACTGCTGTAACAAGATTTTGGGTCGCACAAAGTATCCACAGCGCTGTTTCAATAAAGTCAGTTGATGCAATAAAAATAAATAACTGACAGATTAGATTCATGTGAGAAATAACTTACCAACATTGCTCATCCAGAACTGAACCAGAATTACACTAGGATGAGACTGGTACCAGCCAGGTCTGAACCAGGACTAACCCAGAATCAAACCAGGTCTAAAGCAGAAATAAACGAGGACTAAACCAAGACCAAACCAGGTCTAAACTAGTGCTAACGCAGAATTAAACCTGTAAACAAGTTTTATTGTTTTGTTTTTATATTTAGAAGATGAGTCATGGGCCGGACTAAATCACTTGGAGGGCCTGATTTGGCCCCCGGGCCTGATGTTGAATAGCCCTGCTCTAGAGGGTGAGTGGGTCGGGAACTGAAGCGCAGTGTGGTGAAAAAGGACCTATATTCTGTCAAACCGTATTCACTAATGACATTCAAACATGTTCTGTATCCCTGTGCTGGCGCGTGCAGATCGGAGGGTAAATCTGATTTCATTTAACCCCCTCATGTGTCCCCCTTTTATACATACTCTTACATATATTATCTTCACAAGCTGCTGATCAGCCTGAACATTCAAACTAATTGACGGTTTTGATTTGTAATGATCCTTCTCAGATTTTCCCAGTAGAAGATGGCTCCCAGAACGCCCTGTCTGACTCCATGGGCATCTTCAGTGCCATCAGTGGCACTCCGACCAGCGCCAGCCCACACGGCTCCACCACTGTTCTCTGATACCCCGTCGCCCACAGTGATTGGACCATTCACCTGTCAATCAAATCATCTTTTCTTTTTTTTTCTTTTTTTTACCCTGGAACGTTCCAACAGCGGGAAAAGGGACAGTTGTTTCCTATGGAGACGTTAAAGACGCTGGGAACTGGACTATGTGTTCTCTGACGACCCGGCCGTTACCCTGGAAACATCAAACAAAAGACTGCTTCAGCCTTTCTAGTCTCTTGTCTCTCTTGTAAATGCATCATATTTTTTACATTCTTCCATCGGTTTCGTGCAGTGGGTTTTTGGAATCTTTGCGCTGAACTCGTTTCTATTTTTAAGCCAATAGAAGTTTGTTTTTTAAAGCCAAGCAAAGCTAAGTACATCATTTTAATCTATTTTATGTTATGAAAAAAAGAAATGTGTGCAATATATGAATGTTACCAAGGCGACAGTACCTGCCTATGCTCTTGCCAAAGACATCAGAACAGAACATTCTCTCACAATTAAAACGATACTTTTACTACTGTCAGTGTATACTTCATGTGGTGACTTTTAAATACGTTTAAAAAGTACATTTGTGTGTTTCTCTCATCGAACTGCGACTGCAGAATGGCACGTGCCACGCGCTGAAGCTCGAACTGCGAACTGCAGAGTGCACGTGCCACGCGCTGAAGCTCGAACTGCGACTGCAGAGCGGCACGTGCACGCCTGAAGCTCGAACTGCGACTGCAGAGTGCACGTGCCACGCGCTGAAGCTCGAACTGCGACTGCAGAGCGGCACGTGCCACGCGCTGAAGCTCGAACGCGACTGCAAGCGGCACGTGCCACGCGCTGAAGCTCGAACTGCGACTGCAGAGTGGCACGTGCACCGCGCTGAAGCTCGAACTGCGACTGCAGAGCGGCACGTGCCACGCGCTGAACTCGAACTGCGACTGCAGAGCGCACGTGCCACGCGCTGAAGCCGAACTGCGACTGCAGAGCGGCACGTGCCACGCGCTGAAGCTCGAAGTGCAACTGCAGAGTGGCACGTCCACGCGCTGAAGCTCGAACTGCGACTGCAGAGGCACGTGCCACGCACTGAAGCTCGAAGTGCAACTGCAGAGTGGCACGTGCCACGCGCTGAAGCTCGAACTGCGACTGCAGACGGCACGTGCCACCGCGCTGAAGCTCGAACTGCGACTGCAGAGTGGCACGTGCCACGCGCTGAAGCTCAGGAAAAGGACATATTCCAGGTGGCACAGTGGATAGACACACGGGCACACTTACAACACTAGCTCTGGACTTGGTTCAGGTCTGGCCTAGACATTCTAACTGGTCTGGACTCTCTTTAGGACCTGGTTCAGATGAAGTCTGGACTTGGTCCCAGGTCTGGACTAGGTTTAGACCTGGTTTCAGACCTGGTTCGGACCCTGATCTTTGGTCTAAGCCTGGTCTTGACCATATTAGTCTCTTACTCACACACATAGACCAGTCTATGTTCACACACTGCGTTGCCATGGATACTCGCACGCACCAAGGGGAGAAAAAGGAGGGGCTTTTGAGTGATCGTAATCAGTGTTGCGAAGAACACGAAAGAGTCTGAAACTTTGAAAACTTTGAAACATTGAAAACTTTGAAACATTGAAAACTTGAAACATTGAAAACTTTGAGAACATTGAGAACTTTGAGAACATTGAGAACTTTGAAAGTCTTGACCCGGCAAACCCTTTGAAACGTCTGACAAACTGCAATCCAAACCATTTTGTCTTTCTGTAAAAACGACAAAACCGACAAAGGTCAAGAAGTCCTGAAAAACACCTTCAATGACAAAAATCAGACAAAAAATGTGAATCTTGGTCGCCCCTGACCGTCCCCCCCCCAAAAGGAAGAATGGGGAAAATGGGAAACAAAGAAGAAGAAGAAGCTAATAAACTAATTAAAACAGTAGAACGCCGTCCTTATCTACAAGACAAGAGCACGAGCTGGGGGCGGTGCTGAGGGGGACGGTGCTGAGGAGGGGGCGGTGCTGATGAAGGGGGGGGGCGGTCCTGGTGTCCTGCACACGGGGAGGTGCTAAGGCGGGGGCGGGCCTCAGGTGACTTATGGACCACCGTCCAGAGCCCAGACCCTGCTCAGTAGTTGCTGTCTCGGTCAGAGGGCGCGGTCATGGCGGGTGAGTCCGGCTGTACTTTACTATAACATTGTTTACTACAATACATTTGTAACTGTTGTATTACTTTTGCAGGACATAAGCAAAGTAAAAGTGTAAGTCCAGTTATTGTTACTACGTGCACAGTATTTGCAGTGTTTACTTTGATATTAAAGTGCTGATTGGATGAAGTATGTTTACCCGAGTGGAGCTGGGCTGATGTTTGTTGGTTGTTATAGGTAACGGTTTGTGGATACCCACTGAGCATCTTTTTTATTGTGGTCAATGAATTCTGTGAGCGCTTCTCGTACTATGGCATGAGAGGTGAGCATGGCACCGAGTCTTACTTTGGGGGGCACATTTGCAATCCTTGAACACGTCTGCGTATTTCTCCTGCAGCCGTGCTGGTTTTGTACTTCAAGTACTTTCTCAAGTGGGATGATGACTTTGCTACCACCATCTACCACACGTTTGTGGCTCTTTGCTACCTCACACCAATCCTGGGTGCCATAATAGCAGACTCGTGGCTCGGCAAATTTAAGTAAGTGTTATTTTATGTCTTTTAAATGTCTTTTAAATGTCCGACTTCTTCATATTCTGACTCTTTTCCCCCCAAAGGACCATTATTTACCTGTCGATAGTCTACGCTGCCGGACAGGTCATTTTGGCTATAAGTGCGATTCATGACATCACGGATGCGAATAAAGATGGCGTTCCTGACAACATGGTCTTCCACGTGTAAGTAAAAGGTGCGACTCTCGCGCTGCGGTCGTAACATTAACACGTCTGACCTCTGTGCCCTCAGTGCTCTGTCCATGGTGGGGCTGCTGCTCATCGCTCTGGGCACAGGGGGCATTAAGCCCTGTGTGGCAGCGTTTGGAGGAGACCAGTTCACAGACGAACAGGTCAGAGCCCAGCGGCGCGTGACACAGATAGCACAGAGCTATCAGTTGCATCCCGTCAGCACTTCTTATATCTGCGTTTCCAGAGTTATCATTTTTATTGACTAATAACTCTCGCGCACCCGTGTCTCTCAGTCCAAGGCCAGGGGCGGGGTTTGGCTTTCAATGTCATGTCATACTTGTCCATGTGAAGACCTCGTTTCAAAACTAAGACCTGATTTGTGCGTGAAATATGCCTTCCACAGGAGAAGCAGAGGAGCACGTTCTTCTCCATCTTCTACCTGTCCATCAACGCGGGCAGTCTGCTGTCCACGATCATCACCCCCATCCTCAGAGGTAGGACGGAAGAGGCGCAAACGCCACACATGAAAACATGAAGCGTCACGCGTTCGTCTTTGTCTGCAGCTCAGCAGTGTGGAATTCACACCAAGCAGCAGTGCTACCCTCTGGCCTTCGGGGTCCCGGCTGCCCTCATGGTGGTCGCCTTGAGTGAGTGCACGCTTCATTATCTCATGGTTTCTCTGCACTTTTCCTCTCCAAAAGACCCTTCTTAGAGCGTGTGTGTGTCTGTATCTTAGCTCACAATGACACCACCGGATGCTGTCAATAAGGAGGATTAGATGAACCGTTTGGTTGACTCATGACACTCTTCTTCTTCCAGTTGTGTTCATCGTTGGGAGTGGCATGTACAACAAGACGGCGCCTCAGGGCAACATCCTGGTGAAAGTCTGCACGTGCGTCGGCGTGAGTCGTCTCCTTACGTTTTAAATTGAATGGTTATGGTTTGGGTTGGCGCGGGGGCTGATGGACTAAGGCCTTTTCACGCTCGCAGTTCGCCATCAAGAACCGCTACAGACACAGAGGCTCCATCTACCCAAAGAGAGCGCACTGGATGGACTGGGCGGAGGAGAAGTACGACGTGAGTGGCGGCTCTGTGCACCGTTCCAACATCTGAGCGTTGTGGAAATAAAGCGTTTGCTGCTGTCGTCGTTGTTGTTGTAGAAACTCCTGATCGCCCAGGTGAAGATGGTGCTGAAAGTGCTCTTCCTCTACATCCCCCTCCCCATGTTCTGGGCGCTCTTTGACCAGCAGGTAATCCCTCTTAATACCAGATCCTTACATACATTCCTGGCTTCTACCGTGAGGAATATACATCGTGTATTTGTGTAACGTTGGCGTCGCTTCGGCACAAATTCCAGAAGACGTTTGCCAAATAACAAGTGTTATCAACAGGGCTCAAGATGGACGCTTCAAGCCATAACCATGAACGGAGACTTTGTAAGTGGCTCTCCACACGGAACTGTCCTGGAACGCACAGATTTGTGTGAACATTGTCTTCGTTTGTCTTCCACAGGGAATTTTTGTAGTTCAACCTGATCAGATGCAGGTGAGACCCATGGAGAGGTGGAAGCCGTGTTTTCCTTCACTTTTGCTGACATTCTTTTGTCCTATATTGTACAAACGAATAACAAATACTTTTTTCCCCGTCAGACCGTCAACCCTATCCTGATCCTTCTCCTGGTGCCCATCATGGACAGTATTGTGTACCCACTGATTTCAAAATGCAACCTGAACTTCAGGCACGTCTTAAATCCGGTTAGGCACATTAGGCATTAAAATATGATGATTAGACAGAGTTTGTGTGTTTTTCCCGGCAGCCCGCTGAAGAGGATGACCGTGGGCATGTTCCTGGCCGCGCTCGCCTTCATCGCCGCCGCTCTGGTCCAGCTACAGATCGACGTGAGTTCATTTAAAATGCTTGAACTGCAGCACAAACGTGTGGACATGTCGTAATACTCTACCCCCGTTCCTCCTCAAGCGCTCTCTGCCCACGTTCCCGACGGCGACTCAGTCCCAGGCGAAGTTCATCAACATGATGAATACTTCAGTGACGGGGCAGGCGGGAGACTTCCCTCTGACGCTGCAGCCTTATCAGGTACTGTCGGATGTCAGCATGTCAGAGTTACGATTACAAACTCAAACAAAGGTCATCTTCACAGGCCGTTCCAGAGTATCTCACATTCTCAGATTCATTCAGTCTCACTCTGGACGGGGCCTCGTACCCGGTCAGTTTAGCCGACGGCACACGCAATACTTTGGTCATAATCAAGGATGCGATTTCACCCAGGTTCCTTCAGGTAATTAGACACATTACATGCTTCTTTTATATGTTTTAACCCACGTTCAACAATGACCAAAGCCCTTCGTTTCTCCTATAGTTCGATGACATCACAGCCAAACCAGATGAGGGGAAAAACGCCATCAGGTTGTGAATCGTGTGCTCTCGTTTCACATTTGTGTGTCATTTGTACCTGAATCCATAATGTGACCGTCCTTTATTTGGTGTACAGGTTCTTCAATGGTTACGGTTCTCCACTCAACATCACCAGTGATAAAGGGGATTATGGAGACATCGTGTTCAACAACATGTCTGAATATCGCAATTTACAATATGGAAAGTAAGGCTGCCGCTCTTCTCGCCGGCTCATTTCAACACAACCGTTTGTTCCCATTTGATTGCGTTTGGATTTCCAGGGCAAAGTTCACCATCGTAGACGAGGTAACGGCGCAGCAGTGCGAGTACGAGCAGACCATAAACTTTGGCAGTTCGTACACGTTGCTCATCCCTCCCTCGTTTGCGTTTGGACAAACGGTAACGGTTTGGCGTCGTTTGCCCGCTTGCTCGTGCGCGGCCGCGTTCTGCATAACGTGTGTGTGTATTCCTGCAGTGCGAGGGCGTCGTCCGAGTGACGGACATCGAGCCCAACAGCATCCACATGGCCTGGCTCATCCCTCAGTACTTCCTCATAACTGCCGGAGAGGTGGTCTTCTCCGTCACCGGGTTAGAGTTCTCGTACTCGCAAGTAAGTCCGCCGTTTTACGCTCGACTGATGAACGACGCAGAGCGATTTAACACGCCTTTTCTGTCTAGGCTCCAAGTAACATGAAGGCGGTGCTGCAGGCCGGCTGGCTGCTAACCGTCGCCGTCGGTAACATCATTGTGTTGATTGTTGCTGAGGCGGCCACACTTCCTGATCAGGTGGGCGGGCAGACGAGCATGCCATGTTTTTGATTTCTTCTTCTTTGGTGGTGGTTGTTGTTGTGTTCCTTTTAATGGCGGTTTGCAGCCAACTGAAAAGGTGCTTTTACCGCCACCTACTGGAGTTGTACGTCTCCAAAGTATGTGTTTTACACTAGACCAGGGCTATTCAACTTAATTTTCCCAAAGACTAGATTTTTCGCCGGCTAAGACCTCTGGGCCGGAGGTGCACAACGCGCCAATATCCCCAACACGGTTTAAATAAATGGAGTTAATAGAATAAAATAACTGCTGATAGACAAAATGCTTTACCCACAATGCTTTGCAAAACTGCCCATCCAGAACTGAACCAGAATTAAACTAGGACTAACCTAAGATCAAAATGGGTCTAAAGCAGCATTAAGGACTAAACCAAGACCAAACCAGGTCTAAACTAGTGCTAACCCAGAATTAAACCAGTAAACTTTTTTTTTTTGGGTGATGGGTTGTGTACCGAATTAAATCGCCTGGAGGGCCTGATTTGGCCCCCGGGCCTTAAATTGAATAGCACTATACAGTAAAAAGACCTTCTAACACCCTCTGTCTGGCGCAGTGGGCCGAGTACATCCTCTTCGCCTCGTTGCTGTTCCTGGTGTGCATCGTCTTCGCCGTCATGGGTTACTTCTACACCTACATCGACCCGGCCAAGATCGAAGCCCAGTTTTCTCAGCCGGACGACGAGAAGAGGAGGAAAAGTCTGGACATGGTGAAGAGGCCGTCGAGGGCGTCCGCGGGGCACAGCGACAAGAGGCGGTTCTCCGAGTCTGACCATGTCTACCAAACCAAAATGTGAAAGGGTTGTGACTCAATGAATCGTGTATGTAGTGGTGAGCGGATGAATGAGTCTGAGCGAGTGAGTGAGTGAGCGAGTGACTGAGTGAGTGAGTGGATGAATGAGTGAGTGGATGAGTGAGTGAGGGTGAGCGAGTGAATGGGTGAGTGAGTGACAGCATGAGTGAGCAAGTGACTGAGTGAGGGTGAGCGAGTGAATGGATGAGTGAGTGACAGCATGAGTGAGCAAGTGACCGAGTGACTGGATGACTGAGTGAGCGGATGACTGAGCGAGTGTCTAAGTGAGTGACAGACTGAGCGAGTGACAGACTTAGTGACTGAGTGAGCGAGTGAGTGACAGACTGTGCGAGCGAGTGACAGACTTAGTGACAGACTGGGTGAGTGACAGACTGAGCGAGTGACTGAGTGAGTGACAGAGTGAGTGAGTGACAGACTGAGTGACAGACTGAGCGAGTGACAGACTGAGTGAGTGACAGACTGAGTGACAGACTGAGCGACTGGATGACTGAGTGAGTGACAGACTGACAGACTGGATGACTGAGTGAAATGAGCTCCGGGGCTGTTGAAATCAGTGTTAGCATTCTGAGGTGATGTCGTCGATTACGTTTGCGTAGTTTTATCTTAATGTCGTTTTAAAATGTATGCACTGTAATATACACGTTGTAAAATATTAAGAGTTTTATATGCCACATAAAGATTCCATTTGGACATTGTACTTTGGCCTTGTTGTAAAGTCTGCCATAAAACAATTAATTGCGATAATCCTCTTGTAAACATGGAAATAAAAAGTCTGCCCTGGTCGTCGTGGTCGAAGCGTGTCAAAAGCTTAATTGAGCGTCCACATCCGCCGTTCGTTAGCATTAGATCTTTATTTCTCAGGTCACTTCCGAAGCTGACGAGGAGCTTTACACTGAACTTGGGAATCCTCCGATGACACAAGCAAAGATTATATACAGTACTATAAACTCTCCGCTATAATAAAGGAGACCAAATGTACAGATTTCGTAGTCATATCTTTTTTTTTTTCTGTATAGATATTTTTCGCCCGTATCCGTAAAGCATTCCACACTTACTCTTTGCAGTTATAAAAATATCAGATATTTCTTTCAATCCCTGTGTTGACAAGTGCGTCGTGATGCAACTCCTCAACATTATTGCTGCATTAGCACAGTAGTAAATTCTGGAACTCTTAAGTAAACATATATAGTAAAACATGGCTATTAACGACTTTTTCATTTGTATTTCCTAATACACTTTTCTTTTAATACTTCACACACTTTCAAAGTGCAAAAAAAAAAAGAAAAAAGAAAGGGAAATGAGGGAAAAAAGGTGCAAATCATACTACGAACGTCTGAGAGCGTAAAAGAGGGCGTGGCACTCCTTAGCTTAGCGTGGACTTAGCGACAGGAAACGTTTGGAAATCGAATGGCATCTGACATCTTGGCGTGTTGTTTTTGGCCTGTGATCGAGCGTTTCCCGTTCTGGGCCTTCCACGTGTTCTCCACGTCTTCTTACGCCGCGTTCTCCACGTCATCTACGCCGCGTTCTTCACGTCATCTACGCCCGTTCTCCACGTCATCCACGCCGCGTTCTCCACGTCTTCCACGCCGCGTTCTCCACGTCTTCCACGCCGCGTTCTCCACGTCTTCTACGCCGCGTTCTCCACGTCATCTACGCCGCGTTCTCCACAGTCATTCTACGCCGCGTTCTCACGTCTTCTACGCCGCTTCTCCACGTCTTCACGCCGCGTTCTCCACGTCTTCCACGCCGCGTTCTCCACATCTCTACACGCCGCCGTTCTCCACGTACTTCTACACGAGGCGTTCTCCACATCTTCTACACGAGGCGTCTCCACATCTCTACACGACGCGTTCTCCACATCTTCTACACGACGCGTTCTCCACATCTTCTACACGACGCGTTCTCCACATCTTCTACACGAGCGTTCTCCACATCTTCTACACGAGGCGTTCTCCACATTTTCACACGAGGCGTTCTCCACATCTTCTACATCTTCTACACGAGGGCGTTCTCCACATCTTCTACACGACGCGACGGGGGAATGACGCGGAGAAGACTTCACCCTCGGCGTTCAGCCAGCCGCGGACACGCATCCATTAAGAGTTTATGCTGAAACGTCCAAAGTCATTTCAGAAACACTGCCGCTGACGTCCTCGCGCGAACACTGCCTGCGCCGCGAACGCTGCCTGCGCCGCGAACGCTGCCTGCGCCGCGAACGCTGCCGCCTGCGCCGCGAACACTGCCTGCGCCCGCGAACGCTGCCTGCGCGCGAACGCTGCCTGCGCCCGACACGCCCTCGCCGAACACTGCCGCCTGCGCCGCGACACTGCCTGCCGCCGCGAACACTGCCTGCGCCCTCGGAACACTGCCTGCCGCCGCGAACACTGCCGCCTGCCGCCTGCGAACACTGCTGCCCGCCGCGAACACTCCGCCTGCGCCGCGAACACTGCACTGCGCCGCAAACACTGTCCGCCTGCGCCGCGAACACTGCCGCCTGCGCGCGCGAACACTGCCTGCGCCGCGAACACTGCCTGCGCCGCGAACACTGCCGCCTGCGCCGCGAACACTGCCTGCGCCGCAAACACTGCCGCCTGCGCCGCAACCACTGCCGCCTGCGCCGAACACTGCCTGCCCGCGAACACTGCCTGCGGCCGCGAACACTGCCTGCACCGACAACCCGCGAACGCGCGTTCTGAACCGATGAAATACTGAACGGAAAATACACAAAGACATGTCAAATTAAAAATGAAAAAAAAAACAAAAACAAAAGCCAAATAAAAAGACGTGACGATCTTAAAAAAGGCAAGGCATTTTCAGTTTCTTTCTGTCGGAGTTCTTGCAATGTTTTAAATATCTACTTTTTTTTGTTTGTTTGTTTTTTAAAACATGATCAGTATCTACAAAATGCGCGCGACCATTTTGCACACAGTGATTCGTTCTCCTCCCGCTGCGTGATCGTGTACAGGTACAGCATGGCGACGCCCTCCTCTCCGCTTAAAGCACTTTACCTGAGGTTTCTGTAAGGATGCTGCAGTTCGGGTTTTTGTTTTGTTTTTTTGCCTTTAGGGGGCGTTGGAGAGCACCCTCTTGCGCAGCTCGACATGCTCTCAGAGGCGACGGGGACGACGCCTTCATTCAGCAAAAAGGATCGGAAGGAATCTTATCTTGAATTGGGGGAGATTTTTCAGCTCTTCGTCGGGAGAATTCAGGCGCCGTTTCGTCTCGCGAGTGCGGTTGGAGTGTTTGCAAAGTCTGACAACCCAAAAAGCGTCCGCAATTGCTAAAAACTACAAAAAAAAAGCTCCTCGGTGCACCGCTAACGAGTGTCTGGAGTTCAGTATATATTTTTTTGTAACATTTTTTTTTTTCCAGGCTTGGTCCAGCCCTTCCCATCTCAAAAGAAAAAAAGCAGGTGGCCAAATGTGTTGAGCTGGTTTAGGGCGACCCCTGCTGGCAAACCGCTGGCTGCTGCGTGAAGGGTTGCGCTCTGGGGGGGGGGAAAGAAGCTGGTCTGTGGTTGCCAAGCGATGACTAGGTAGAAGAGGGAGTCGTCCTGCTCGTTGAATAACTGCAAGAAATTAAACACGCAAACGTTCAGTTACAAGTTGGAAAATGGATTTAAAACATTACGACTGAAATTTATTATAATCTTAGAACGTTTTTATCAAAGTGTAAATACTTTTAAACCCAGAAAACACCACGGGATTTTTGGCCCGATTTAGGCCTCAATTCGGGAGAGGCGTGATTGGATTGGATTCTTGCAGGCGCCAGGGCGACATCTTTGTTCTGACAACCGTAAAACATCACCGTGGCAACAGCCGAGCAGAGCGTCAGGAGCAAAGGGAGTGACGAGCACACCAGGAGGAATTTAGGAAAATTTAGGCTGCAGTATCGGCCGATATTCAGGTCATTGAGTAATATCGGTTTCAGTCCATAACCACCGATATCGGTCCATAACCACCGATATCGGTCCGCCATGTTAACGGCCTTGGTAATGAAAGAGTTTAACTCCACCGTCCCTTCAGAAACAGGAAGAAAACATCAGGCTGCTGTATTCTGACAGAACAGACTGTAAACTTAATCCAGACTTTTACTCTGACAGAACAGACTGTAAACTTTAATCAGATTTTACTCTGACAGAACAGACTGTAAACTTTATCCAGATTTTACTCTGACAGAACAGACTGTAAAATTTATCCAGATTTTACTCTGACAGAACAGACTGTAAACTTTAATTCCAGACTTTACTCTGACAGAACAGACTGTAAACTTTAATCAGACTATTTTGACAGAACAGACTGTAAACTTTTAATCCAGATTTTATTCTGACAGAACAGACTGTAAATTTTAATCCAGACTTTATTCTGACGAACAGACTGAAAACTTTAATCCAGATTTATTCTGACAGAACAGACTGAAAACTTTAATCCAGACTTTATTCTGAAGAACAGATGTAACTTTAATCAGACTTTATTCTGACAGAACAGACTGAAAACTTTAATCCAGACTTTATTCTGACAGAACAGACTGAAACTTTAATCCAGACTTTATTCTGACAGAACAGACTGAAAACTTAATCCAGACTTTATTCTGGATTTCATTATTTGACTAGTTTTTCCAATAAATGACCAGTTTAGACATGTTTATTCCGGATAACTTTAGTGTGAGAGGTTTAGAGAAGAGAAGAGACTGAGTGTTCAGACAGTCTGAGGAGGAGAGACTGTCCTGCTGCTGTGACAGGAGGAGGCGGAGCAACACGAGGATGAGACTGGAGAAGTTCAGAGACACTTAAATCTGGTCCTGTGCTCAAGTCTCTGCACTGGCTTCAGAGACTTTCAAACGCAGCTCTGCTTGTGTTACAAGTCTTTCCATGGCCTAGCACCAAAGTAACAGTCTGCTGGTGCCCAGAGTCAGGGCTAAACATGGACCGGCGCTCCTGCTGGTGCCAGAGTCAGGACTAAACACGGACCGGCGCCTCCTGCTGGTGCCAGAGTCAGGACTAAACACGGACCGGTGCTCCTGCTGGTGCCAGAGTCAGGCTAAAACACGGACCGGCCTCCTGCTGGTGCCAGAGTCAGACTAAACATGGACCGGCGCCTCCTGCTGGTGCCAGAGTCAGGACTAACACGGACCGGCCTCCTGCTGGTGCCCAGAGTCAGGACCAAACATGGACCGGCCTCCTGCTGGTGCAGAGTCAGGGCTAAACAGGACCGGCCTCCTGCTGATGCCAGAGTCAGGACTAAACATGGACCGGCCTCCTGCTGGTGCCAGAGTCAGGGCTAAACATGGACCGGCGCCTCCTGCTGGTGCCAGAGTCAGGACTAAACATGGACCGCGCCTCCTGCTGGTGCCAGAGTCAGGACTAAACCGGACCGGTGCCTCCTGCTGGTGCCCAGAGTCAGGGCTAAAACACGGACCGGCCTCCTTGCTGGTGCTAGAGTCAGGACTAAACACGGACCGGCCTCCTGCTGGTGCCAGAGTCAGGGCTAAACACGGACCGGCCTCCTGCTGGTGCCTTTGAGTGAAGGCTTTTTATCTACAATTCATCTTAACATAATTATTGATCGTTTTATTTTTGTCTTGTGATTTTATTATGTTCGAGTGACTTTTCTGTATGAACTGTGCTCTACAAATAAACTTTGATAAAGAATAATCACATTATATCTAAACAGTTAAATAAATGATCAAACTTCTGGTGTTCTCGCTGGTTCCACACAGTGTAAAATAGATTTTACCTATTAGTAAAGTAATATCGGTAATCGGCCAAAACGTTCCCCAGAACATCGGTATCGGTCTAAAATGTCTCCATCTGTGCTTTGATTCAGTTTATGTTTGGAACGTCCAGAATCCCAACAGCTGTGATGAAGGGCGGGGCACTCGCCTCTATGAAAGCTCTAAAGTTAAACTATCGATGACGCAGATGCACATTGCGTTTCGACATGCAAAAGGCGAAAGGCTCACGTGGGTCAGAGTTTACCGACAACACAACACGACTATTGCCAACTGCAAAATACTGCTTTGATCCACAAGTGCCACTCGCTCATGAAAGTGCCACGCTCTGATTATTCTGAATATTTTATCTTGTCAAAGAGAGTTTTGCTGTGGGCAGTGAAACTGCTCATGCTAGGTGTGCTAGCTTTAGCTTTAGGCTCGGTGGTGTTCATGAGGATCATGATTTAAAAGCTCAGGTCTGGTCTGCGCTTTTTGTTCCACGTTTATAAATCATTTAAGACTCAAATATCCTGTAGTGTGTTCTGACCTTAACATTTATATCTGTGGCGAGTTTATCAACACCATGAACGCACCTGTGATGCGTCTTCATTTCATTGTCGGCACCATTTTCTTATTTCCCACATAGACAGGATGAGGGCGCCGGTGCTCAGACTTACCTCTGAAGTCTGTGGACCATGTGTGCCACGAGTGAATCCGAGATGCCAGGATACGCCTCCTCAGCCAGTAAGATGGCCTCCCGCAGCTCATCCAGGACCAGGGGGTTTCCATTCACCTGCTCCTGTCGCGCCTTCAGCTGCACATGGAGGGGGAGGGGTCAGCAGATATACAGAGTCAAAATGGCGTGTGTCATTACATCAGGACGGTACCTCAGCTAAAGCAGGAGAGATGACAGTGGTCAGGCTCTGTGAATAAGGCCTCTTTGGAATGTCTTTAGTCTGCGGACAAGACAGAATACCATTATTACTTTGTCGTCACGGCGCCCACATGGCACACTCTCTGAAACGCAGCTTTACATTCCACATGAATCGCGTGTTTGCACCTTGTCTGTTGCGCCCGACTGCCCCTCGCCGTTCTGCAGCTTCTTGGGATCCTTCTCTCTGATGGTGAAGATCCAGTCATCGCTGCCGAAATCGTTCCCGCCCGACGCCTGGCCGTCCTGCTCCCTGATTGGACAGGAGGAGAGAGCTGCTGAGTGCATTTTGTATCAGGGTGAGAGCAGAGGTGTGCCCGCATGAACAACGCTCGTGAATACTCAAAATGATACACTTTATACCCAGAACCTCATTAAGTACAATGTAATGCACTGTAACACATTCCCTGTACTCTCTAACCCTAAAGAAGTACAATATAAACACTCACGAATCGGACTCATCTGAGCTGGACTCGTTGGCTCTGGCCTGCTCCGCCTTCCACCTCTTGTACTTGTCCACCAACTCGATCAAGTACGAGGTCTTTTTCGCGTGGCGCACAATCAGCTTATGCTTCAGCAGCTCTTTGGCGGTCGGCCTCTGCAGACCATAAAGGAGGGGGGGTGGGGGGTGTGACAAAAACACATCAAATAAATAACGTTAAAATCCCTCCAAGAGTCCTTCAGTTCAATAGTCGCGCTGAGAAGATGTACTCACAAAACTGGGCTCTTTGTTGAGACACGCCTCGACAAACTCCTTGAGCGGTTTGCTGTAGCTGCCCTCCAGAGTGGGCGGGTTATTCTTTGGAATAAGGAATAAAACCTTCATGGGGTGCAGCTCTGAATGCGGCGGTTCACCTTTCGCCAGTTCAATGGCCGTGATGCCCAACGACCAGATGTCCGCCTGTGACGCGCAGAACCACACGTGAGCTCTACCTTACGCGGAGTACATCTGCTCCTTCATACTGTGCATTGCGTACATCTTTTTTTTATTTTAAGACATAAGAAACAAGTGTAAGTTTTACATCCAGCTCTAGGGTCTTGACAAAATATTCACTACATCTAACATGTGTCCTTACAGCAGAACTAAGTCACATTTTCAGCTTATAGAGCGTCTTTGTTAAGCTTGTGTGATGGTTAGATACGTTTGAAGTGCCCGTCGTCGCCCCCCGCTGTCTCTGGGCGGAACACCAGCCTCGCGCCGTTTGCCGACGTCGACCCGAAGACAAACTCTCCTGAGAAACCCTCGCTCTTTTTCTTTCGTTTGGCGACGTGAACCGTTTCTGTGCGCGACTCGGCTGCGTTGTCGCGAGGGAGCTGCAGGGGGAGCACTTTCACCAAAGCTACGTTGATTTTTAACTTTAGTCCACAACTCAAAATGGTACAAAACCCCCTTGATATGCATCTAAACTAGTGGTGCACCGATACGGACGCTCGCGCCGATAACCGATATTAGCCCGATTTACTTTGTTTGGTCCTTTTCAACACAGAAATAATGCTGTATTTTAAAATAAGGATGAAATATATTATATATATACACCGAAACCTACGACCCGAAACTCTGGAGTGAACAGCATGAGCCCTCATTCCCACAGAACGAGCGTCCCCCCCCTCGCTCTCCAAACACACAGAGGGGCCGGACCCGCACCCCCGCGAGCCCGCTGTGCCAGCTGTCCGAAACTGCCCGGGCATCGCCGCGCGTCAGATCACAGCGCGGCGTGAGAAAGCGTTTGCATCGATGCGTCTGCTGTCCGTTTTATTCAGAAAAGAAAACGCTCGACTTTACGTTCCTCCCATCGCTCGTGTAACCAGCCAATCACATCGCAGCATTCTTTTGTCCAGCGCCTGATCCATTTTAAATTCATCATTAGACTTTTTGATATAAAGAATAATGAATTGGTAAATTATGAAAAATAACTAGGCCTATTGAATACGTATGTTAAAATATTATAATGTATATTACAATATAAAAGTGGCAGAAGCGGCGTGGAACCGCGGACCTCGGCTTGTGGTCTCAAACTGGACCTCAGTGAAAGTTTATGAGTGGTCCCTGCTATAGGCTATAATATATGATGTAATATATACTTTCCTGCTTTATTTAGATTATTCCTCTGATTAAAGTGTCTCTCTGAACCTCTGATCTGTCTCCCCTCCTCAGACTCTCTGTTATTAAGTTATTTGGAGAAAACATGAGGAAAACTAGTCGAATAAAGTCTGGAAAAAACATGACGTTTATCGTGAGTGAATTTGCCACGCTTATATTTAAAGATAAAAGTCTGTAACTTTGTCATTTCGTCCTGTTTCTGCAGGGACGCCAGAGTTAACGCTTTCATCACCGCGGACTGATACCGATATTACTCAATGACATGAACATCGGCCGATACCGATACCGAAAACCGAAGACTAAATACTGCTTTTTCTTAAAACCCCCAAAAAAATAATAATACACATTTACACCTACCATTACATTTACACCTGACAAGTTACACAGTTGTTGGAGTTGCATCCTAAAGAATCAAAGTTAGAGGGGCACTGTATGGACGCCGCTCACTGACGTTACCTTTGAGTCATACGCCGACTGCTTGATGACCTCCGGTGCCATCCAGAATGGCGTGCCCACAAACGTGTTGCGTTTAATCTGGGTGTCGGTGAGCTGCCCTGCGACGCCAAAGTCCGCCAGCTTCACCTCTCCTTGCTCGGACAGCAGCACGTTGGCCGCTGTGGAAACCGAACAGGACACGGATCAATAACGGCCGCCTTCCGTCTCTCAAACTACTCCGCATCCTGTCGAAAGTAATTTATCGACACTGGCAATTTAGTCGCTGATAACTGTCAAAGAGCTCTTAGTAAGCCATAGCACAAACGACCGGATGAATGGAAACGAACGCCGGGATCGATGGCGTGAAGGTGGTATTTGATATCTGTGCCCTGCCAAATGAAACCTTTGCCCACCGGCAGGAGAGTCTTCTACCTTTGATATCTCGGTGGATCTTCTTCTCCGAGTGCAAATACTCCAGGCCTTTCAGGATTTCTCTCAAGATGGTTGCAATCTGTATCTCATCCAGGGGCCCAGGTTCCATCTAAGTATAATGCAGAAAATGAACCAGGCTTGCAAGCGAGCCCCTAAAAAGGCTACTTACAATGACAAAATATCAGGAATGCTCACTTATATTATATTTGTGTATATTGTGCTTACAGATCATTAAGTTTTTCTAGGCAATCATTTATTAAGGTGGTGGAATTTACCAAATCTAATGCAGAACCTCCACCCAAATACTCCATGATGATCCATAGCTTTGTGTCCTGTGCAGATGGGGCAGACAGAGCAACCGTTTTAGCAGTGCGATCATACGGGAGTGTAGTAAATGTATTTGAGTAACGCGCATCACCTTGAGGTACGAGCCGTAGTACTTGGTGATGAATGGGCTGTCGCACTGGCTGAGCACGGTGATCTCCTGTTGGATGTCTTCGATCTCGTCCTCCGCTTCTTCCAGGTCTATAATTTTGATGGCCACAACCTTCTGCGTGCGATTGTCAATGCCTTTGAACACCTCACCAAACGAGCCCTTGCCAATGCGCTCCAGCTTAGTGAACAGCTCCTCTGGGTCCACTTTACTGTTCTGGTAAAGGCAAGGAATGAGACACACAATAGTGAGGGCAACATCAGAAAGGGGGCCTCTTCTCAGGAGTGCATTACTTTTAACAAATGAATATGAACCACCACGGTGAACCGCCATATGAAGACGAGTCAGGCGTACAGTTCAGACTGAGCATGACGGAGGTCTTTAACATTATTGTCCATCCGGACCAGAAGCTCCCGCCACAAGAACAGTTTCTTTCCTTCTGCCGTTGGACTCATGAACACTTCTTAAACACCGGACACTTTAACTGCAATTCAATCAATCACTTTCTGCACAACTGTACATTTTACTGTAAATTCTTGCGTTCATAGTAAGCCTATTTTTATTCTGTACTATAGTCATTTTAAATCTAATGCATGCCCTTTTGATTTCAGATATGTTGTTTGTATTATTGCTCAGTGTTTTATGTTGCACTAATGTTCCTGTTTGTGAATTCTGTGCATTGACAATGGCAATAAACCTTTTCTGATTCTGATCTGAAGCAACACGCACCCGTGATTATGACAAAGGATCAGTCGTGTCTAGCCCCAGATAGTAACGTTAGATGTAACGTACATGCATAAACAACGTGCCGTGGCTCATATTGACATCTCCAGCCCACCTCCCCAATAACACGCGTCCCACGGGAACAATCCAAACACAAGTCTATTCGTGAGTTGATGGCTCTTCTGCCCTACAGTGACTGACAGGGTGAGTCCGTGTGCCGCGTCCTGTGCCCTCCATGCAGGGACTTGTTCGTGGGCATAAAGGCAGAGCAGACTCACCTGCATCCCGGGCAGGTGGCCCTGCACTGGAGAGTGGGCCATGATGCTCCTCGCGCCACTCCGCGGAGCTCGCAGCCGCTTCGGTCGGTGTCGGTAAACAGAGCTCGGGCAGTAATTAGCGACCCAAAAACTTTGATGTTCGGGTCACAGCCCGCTGCCTCGGGTCTGGTGGTCTGGTGGTCTGGTGGTGCAGACTTAAGACGTGCAATTCCTCCTGGCGAAGCTGCTTGCACAACTTAGAGGAGCCTGTAACAGCTGACCAAGCTCATAGTAGCTAATTCGGAGAAATCCGCAATGTTAGCTTGCTAACCGAGGTAACCATTAACTAGCATTAGGTTAACTTCAATGTTCCACCCAGAAGAGTGATGTCGCCACAATAAACACCACATGAGAGTCATGCGGTGTGGAATCAGCCCTTTATATCGTCTCAGTCCTGTTGTCACTCTCTGAAACGTTTAAACTCCCAACAGTGTTGTCAGCTAGCGTTAGCTACCATGGTTAGCTCGTTAGCTAGCCTCCACAGACGACCTGACAAACGCTCTGTCAGCGGGCAGGCTGCAGTCGGCATAACAAGACTGTCCCCCACAGAACCCGGCTCTGGACCGCTTCACCCGGCTCTGGACAGCTGCACCCGGCCCGTGTCTCTGCAGTAGTTTGTCTTCGAGGACTCTACAGGTCACACATCGGCAGCTCGCCTCTGTTTTGTTTCCTCCCTCACTTTCGTCCCGTACTCTCGGCCATCTTGTCGGGGCCGTGACGCCGCTGCTGGGCGGACCCGGATCTGAACAACAACAACATCCCCAGACCCCAAGCTGCAGACCCCCAGACCCCAAGCCCCAGACCCCAAGCCACAGACCCCAAGCCCCAGAGCCAGACCCAAGCCCCCAGACCCACAAGCCCAGAGCCCAGACCCAAAGCCCAGACCCAAGCCCCAGCACCCAAGCCCCAGACCCAAGCTCCAGACCCAAGCTCCAGACCCACAAGCTCCAGACCCCCAGACCCAGAGCCCAGACCCCAAGCCCAGACCCCAAGCCCAGACCCAAGCCCCAGACCCCAGCCCCAAGCTCCAGACCCAAGCCACAGACCCAAGCTCCAGACCCCAAGCCACAGACCCAAGCCACAGACCCAAGCCCCAGACCCCAAGCCCCAGAGCCCAGACCCAAGCCCAGACCCCAAGCTCCAGACCCCAAGCCCCAGAGCCCCAGACCCCAAGCCCAGACCCAAGCCCCAGACCCCAAGCTCCAGACCCCAAGCCCCAGACCCCAAGCTCCAGACCCCAAGCCACAGACCCCAAGCCCCAAAGACCCAGACTCAAAGCCCCAAACCTCCAGGTCCAAAACCCCAGATCCAAAGCCCCAGATCCAAAGCCCCAGATCCAAAGCCCCAGACCCCAAGCCCCAGACCCCAAGCCCCAGATCCCAAGCCCCAGATCCAAAGACCCAGATCCAAAGACCTAGACCCCAGGCCCCAGACCCCAAGCCCCCAGACCCATGGACCGGGCAACTTTTCCAAACTCGCAGGACAGATGCCCGACTGTCCGTCAGGTGGACCAGAGACAGTGACATCGAGCGTGTCCAACAGTCAGTTTGCTGAAGTTCTTTACAATATAGAAACGAACGGCATTGAACTGAATGTTTAGGACCTTCGCTGTGCCCGGCGAGCGCTGAGGAAACGGGACCCAGGTGCCCGTCTAACCTGAGATGGAGGTGGTGATGATGCCCCATTCCCTCTAGTGTTCACAGCAACTAGAAGCCCTTACGCCAGAGCTTCTCAAAGTGTGGGGCTCGCCGGTTTGGGGGGCGCGAGGCTCCACGGGGGTGCGAGACATTGGGAGAAATGTGCGCACATTATGCGTGACAGAAAAGCGCCCAGTGCCAATGTGCCGACACGTGAGACCCGCGGTTAGTGGGTCAGCCTGCTTATGGGCCCCCTCACACGTTTGACTCTGTCCCTCCTCTGTCCCTGCTCTATCCCTCCTCTGTCCCCCCATGTCTCTCCTCTGTTCCTCCTCTGTCTCTCCTCTGTTCCTCCTCTGTCTCTCCTCTGTTCCTGCTCTGTCCCCCCATGTCCCTCCTCTGTTCCTCCTCTGTCTCTTCCCTGTCCCTGCTCTGTCCCTCCTCTGTTCCTCCTCTGTCTCTTCCCTGTCCCTGCTCTGTCCCTCCTCTGTCCCTGCTCTCTCCCTCCTTTGTTCCTCCTCTGTCCCTCTTCTGCCCCTGCTCTGTTCCACCTCTGTCTCTTCCCTGTCTCTTCCCTGTCCCTCCTCTGTCCCTCCTGTCTCTTCCCTGTCCCTCCTCTGTCCCTCTTCTGTCCCTCCTCCCTGGTTCCCTTGTCCTCGTCTACCTCACTGTAAAGTTTAATTAATAAGGTTTCGCTTTTATTTTGGTAACTTCCTGTGTCACCGGAAGTTACAGTGAAACGAAATTCTACTTGAAGACGCAAAGTAAAGTACGCCACGGTTCACGGTGAAAACATAGAAAAAACATGGTGAAAGTGATAAAAACCCCTCAATTCGACAGGGGACCAAGGTTTGTAATGTGGATGAATGTATTATTGAACCATTTTAAATCTTTATTTTACATATGGAAAACAGTTATGCTAATGTGATGAGCTAGGACAATGATAATACGGACAAAATGGTCATTATTCTTTATTTGTTCTTGCCTAGCTCTGACGTTGGTTGAATGACACGGAATGGAAGTTATAAAATCTCATTTAACCACGAGTTCTGGCCTTCTCAATTCGACTGGACGCTACTCTCCCTTCTTCTTCTTTGGTGTTTTATTGCGGTTGGTATCCATAAAGTCAGGCATGTCCAAACTACGGCCCGGGGGCCAAATGCAGCCCTCAGACCAATTTCTGTTGGCCCTCCGGCTTCCTGCTAAGTTGGTCCAAACAACAAAAAGTAGTACTTCTTACTGTAAAATAAAAAAATTCAAGCATTTTGATGTTATTCCAACCTAATATTAACATTCAAACAGAGAGAAAGCCCTCCTCTGCGCCCTGCTGCACTCCCCTTCTCCTTTTTGAATCTAACTTTTGATCTTGCTCTGCCACTGACCGGTCATGTGACGATATAAAGCATATGCGAAAAGATTGCGCCTGCATTCCTTTCTGCTTTGATCCCATGGGCTTTGAAGACGCTGAAACATCGACAGTGGTTCGAGTCAGCACCGCGCGGAAAGCAGTCTGTGTGCGACGGTCGTGGACCACGCTGTGCTAAAAGTGTGTAAGAGTGATCCATAGTGACATGAGTGCGTCTTCTCCTTGATATGCCGTATTTACAGCCGTGAAGCGCCAATTCTGCGCCGTCCCAGAGCCTGAGGTATCTCCCAAGGGGGGCACGAGACGTTTGAGAAGCTCGGGCCTAAAATAAAATTAAAACAATTATAGCTTAAATGGATTCCGCCGAGACATTTATGCTTTATTACAAGTCCCTTAAACAAATTTGAGTGAACTTACCTTCAGCTTTTTAAAAAAAGAATAAATAAAAGCTCAAACTAGTGTCAATGAGACCGGCTTCACTCATTCATATATTTAACAAGAGGAAACTAGTTTAAAATCTGATTTCCTCCGAGCAGAGCTTGTTCCTACTTAAAACCAGAGTAACCCAGAGATCAGAGTCCAAAACTAGAGTGTCAGCTTCTCAAAGGCTCCAGCCAAATGTGTGCAGGCTGCTCCAAAGGCTTCAGGACCAGCTTTCGTTTTTACTGGGGCTCTTTTTTTTTGTCTTTTTTCTTTTGGCGTCTGAGGAAATATAGTCCCTAAGCGTAATTCATGAGACTGATTTTTCGTGTATGCACTTTCTACAGCAGAGGGCGCAAGTGTGTAAATCCTTACAGCGCGTCCTCCAATTCAGTCCAATTAGACTTTAGTCTTTCGCTGCGACATGTCTGTTCCAGACGACATGTGTTTAGGATTCTAGAGTGAAGTCATTCAGGCCTAACTGTTCAGACGTGGCCTCACAGACAGAGATATAGTGAATCTCCTCCAAAGAACGCCATGGTCTAGACATTAAGAGCGGTCTCATCCAACACTTGTCTGCTTCATTTTTGTTTTTTTTTGTTTTGTTGTTGTGATAAACCGAGTGATCTGCACAAGAGAAACCTCCGGCTCCATCATTTGTGCAGTGCAGCTCCGCATCTCGGGAGAACGGCGCGCCTCCTCACAGCGTGTAGTGGGAAGCTCCCTCCTCCACGCGTAAATTATGTAGGGCAGGACGGGGATGCTGTGCTACATCCATTTGACAAGACCCGGCCGGCGCGCGTGAGGGAAAGGACGCCACTCACAGCCACTCTCCTCAGACTCAACCCGACCACTGCCAGCTGAAGGGTCTATTTTAGAGCCGCGGTGAACAAAAGATGGACCTCACGGACCAGGGGGCGCAAATGGAGCCGCTGCTGCCAACGGTAAGGCACCCGACCACCTTGTCACGCAAAGACTTCGACCCACGCTTGGGCTTTTGTCCTTAATTGGCCGTGTTCGCCTCACATTAAGGCTCACCCCCCAAACACCGCCAGAACGCAATCCAGTCATGCATATGGTCTCGTGTTAGGCCCACCCGCGTGCCATTCACCTGCTTGTGCATTCACAGATTTGTCATTAGGTAGAAACGACGCAGCATACGCACGCGCTCACACACGTATGCGGACACGGGGGGCTACAGGTTATTGGAATGTGGGCCCCCGTCCTCGTTCACCTGCACCGCAAGTGGTCTCCAGTGAGGACGTGCTTGTTGCTCGCGGCAGAGTACGGTTTTATTTCCCCCCTCCACTGGACCACGGGACAAACCGCATCAGTGTGGCATCAGTGTGGCATCAGTGTGGCATCAGTGTGGCATCAGTGTGGCATCAGTGGGGCATCAGTGTGGCATCAGTGTGGGATATTTACTCCTTTTTGAACTTCTCTGATAGCGGCACCGTCGTCACGCACCCGACACGTAGAGCCAGAGGTGTGTGTGTGTGTGTGTGTGTGTGCGCGCGTGTGCGTGTGTGTGTGTGCGTGTGTGTGTGTGCGCGCGCGCCCGTTACGATGGCACAGCTCTGGTGGGCGCACAGCAGCTCAGAGCAGGCCCCGTACAGTGTTCTGCGGCCAGCCCCTCATTAGCATTCAGGTGGGGACTGCGAAGGGGGGGCGAGGAGATAGTCCAGCCCCCACCGTGAGCTGTCAGTGTGCAAACAAACACGCAGACCGTGACTGCTCTAGATGCAGATCAATATTGAGGCTGAACGTGCTATTTGTGGACGTGTTGGACGGGGGGCTCGCGTCTCACACTGGTGCGGGGTGGGATGCGGTGCCAATGCGGTGGAGTCTGCTTCCTTGACATTGTAACTCGTTGCTTCACATTAGCCCTGTCCCCTCCACCTACGCAGCAATCCAAGGCGTTGCCATGGTTGCACCCTGATGTGTATGGGCATGTGAGCTGCAGGTAAAAGTGGCATCCGTCCAACATCATACTCATGTCCGGTAGCGTCTTCCCAAGGTCATGCACTCAAACACAGTTATTGTCACTGCCGGACCCCCATCATCACAGACGTGCTTTGTCTCTTTGTTCCTGGATATATTTTGACAGTCTAATGTTCTTTCACAGGAGCAAAGTTCACAAGAAAGCAAAGACGTGGTAAGTGCCCCTTTCCTCTCATCTACTGTGTTGAACTCACATGCAGTTGTTCTCATATTGTGTGTGTGTGTGTGTGTGTGTGTGTGTGTGTGTCCAAAAGAGGAAAAGCCCACGTGGACCATGTGACTAGAACTGTACATAGACCAAACACTATAATATGATCCCCCACCAATGGAGGGATATTCCACTGTGGTGAACATGTTGTCTTTTTTTTTTTTTAACCTCTTTATTAGATTTTAACTGATTGTGCGATTCGTGCGATCGGATCGTGCGGCCCATCATGACGTGCCCACTCTGTTAGTCTACTACAGCAGAACCAACTGTGTTGACATTTGGACGGACCACGCTCGTACAGTCGCTCCGTCTCGCTGCCCCCTTGGGATGTGGAGGACAGTGAGAGCAGATGATGGGGGTGGGGGTGGGGGGGGTCTGCTGGAGTGTCCGCCTTGTTCCTTGTGGCACGGTGTTCTTTGACCAGTGTGACGTCTGTGTTCATCCTGGCGACGGGAGAGGAACCACCACGAGGAGGGGCGCAATGGGCTCACGTCAGCAGAGCAGAGTCATTTATTCTCGTGTTTAACTACTCAGTGTGCTCAGATTGCCCCTCGGGGATAAATAAAGTTATATTGATTGATTGATTGATAGGTGAAGAGGAAATCTGAGATGGCGATTAGGTTCAAAACAATGTCATTGTTCCAGTGTTTGTCTTGTCTCTGAGTGCTCCTTTTGTCATAGTAAATAAATCCCTTTGAGCTTATCCGTCACCATAGAGATGCTGTTTCCCTTCACACTTTGTATTTGCGCCCGGTCCTGCTGACACTGCACTACAGGCAGGATGCTCCAGGTATGCTGACACTCGCATGCGCACACCCCTCTGTGGCTCTGAGGACTGCGCCCGCTCGGTGCCCGCTCCCCTTGAGGTGTGAGAGCACGGCAGAGCATGTGATCCTGGAGCTTGCGTCTCCAGTTTAAACCTTTAGGATGGCGTTGTTTGGCTCCTCTTAGATAACAAAGCGAAAGGGCCGGAGGCTCAGCAGAACAGAACTGTGCACAGAAGCGTCAGTGATGTCAGAGCGCTAATCTCTCTGGGGGGATTGGCGGATGGACGCTTGTCAGAAACATTGGATGCTTCCCTGGATGAAAGCCGCTGGTGTGAGACGGAGAAGAGCCCTCCCTGCTTTACTTGGTGTGTTCATGGTGCAGCGGGAGCGATTTGGTCGCCGTATTCCAGCATGGGACGCTCAGGGAGAGGGAACAGCTGAGCAGCGGAGGTTATAAGCCGTCAGACTTCTTATTTTCCCAGGCTCGCAGCATCACAGGAGGTATACGGAGCCTCCGCAGGGCCGGGGCCCTGAGCTTCACCCGCTCGTCTTTCTTTTGCTGCCAGCACAAGGACAGTTAGCAGGCACACATTAGCCACTATGCTTACAGTGGACCACAGCACAGGGCTTGTTAATCAGGTGGGTGCTTTATTTGATCATTTACTAGTTTGCATTCATAGATTTGATTATAATTCAGATTTGATTTGAGCTGAGCCTTGTGCTTTTCTCATACATGAGCACAGAGCGGCTCGTGCTGATGTGCATGTCAACAGTCCCACAGAGCAGAGACAGATGGGGCGACAGAGAAGCTTATAACTGCTGTTCTGACCCTGATGGACGGGTGGACTCACTGCTTGTGTGTCTGTGCGGCTGCATTCAAACTGTACCAGACACACTAGTGTTTATTCACATTACAGTCATGCTATATATGGATTACTTATCCTTTGTGTACTTTGCATATCGTTTTCCATGTTGTGGATATTGCTCATACTATCAGCATGCCATGGCCCTCTGTCGGGAGGAAACCATGACAACATAATGTGCCAGCCAATCAGTGAACTTAACCTCTGGCTGTTGAATAGTGTATACACTGTATGTACTTTTGTATGTACTTTTACTCAAATGACATAATAAGAGATGCAGAATGATCCTGGATGTTGAAGTATTTACATGGCGTTGAAGTAATAATACTACTGTTTCTATAGTATCCTTCTGAAGCCTCAGGTTGTCCTACACATTTCTCTTCCTGATGTCACAGAGGGCCCAGGAGATTTGAATGTGGAACAGAGAAACCAGATCACATGCTGAGGCTGGCAGCGCAGTCGGATCAAGCTCTCAAGTCATTTCCATCAGTATTTGTTTGGAGACTCGTTATTCTAGAACGTGGAAAGAACCAGCCTCATGCCACACTGGTTTGTGCCCTTGTAGCTGGCCCGCGTTGTCACAGCATTTTAATTAGGGATGTTCCAATACACTATGTCATGTATCGTGTTTATATGTCAGAAGTATTTATGGACAAAACCACTGTATGATACATAACAGAATGATGGATGTTATTGATCCATAAAGTAGGTATGTTGATGACTGAAACGTATCATTCTGAATCTGAGAAGACATAGATTTAAAGATTCTAATGCTGTTTCCAAGTTGCCAGGGTGTGCGCGCTTGTCACCTCCTTTACATGTCCGTCCTGCCGCTTCCACGTCCTGCTCCCACTTTCACACCGAAGCCAAATCAGGACAGATGAGCATCAACCGCCGTGCGCGCTCCAAACACGTGAGCTCGGCGTTCTTTTGCCTCTCACTGCCGGACAATGCAGATGACGTTTCTTCAGCCCTGCGCTCGTCTGCACGCATTGTCAAACGCGGAAAAGTCATTATGAGAAGTGCTGTGAGATCAGGTGTGAAGGGGGGCTTTGGATAAGTCTCTGTTTGAGGTGGCTTCCCAGAGTCTCGCTTTAGTGATTGAACTGTTCCATCCACCGCCCAGACCGCAGACCGCTTTGCATTGATTTGGTAAGGGCGTTTCTTATGAGAACCGCGCTTGAATGCAGCGGCCATGTTTGTGCTTGGCCGGTCTTAAGATGAGCTGAACCTGAAGGAGATGCGGCTGACGTGAAGGTCACGGAGCCCGAGGACCTGTGGCGACATCCAGAGCCATCCTCGGACTTCTGGGATGGAAGCTTTTCTCATTTTTAATGCCCCGTTGACCGTCGCTGTGCATCACCACTCTTCTGTTAAAGCCACGTACATTATTTGATGAGCCTTGCCGTAACATTATGAGTTCGCGTCTACAGGCTTTATTGAGGTTCGCGTTCGAGACACTTATGACAGGCACGACTGCACTGTCATGCTTTGTGATGGATTAGTGGTTTTAACATTCCACAATCTGATTGATGGTTCATAGGCAATGGAGAGCTGAAAATCCATAAATATTTAACATTTATTTTGCGCTTGTTCAACCCATTTGTTTATTACCATGGTTGTATTGTTGTCGTTGTTGTTGTTGGTTACTACTTGTTCCCATTTCTTTTGTTACTTTTAATGGCGGTCGGCCGCCAACTGAAAGAGGTGCATTTACCGCCCCATACTGTAGTTGTACGTGTTCAAAGATGTGTTTTCGCTAATAAAACCAGTCTTTAGAAGGGTAAAATACCACAAATTTAAATTTATAATAAAAGGAGGGAGGGAGAACAGAAGTGAAAGATGACATGAGAGAGAAAGAAGAGAGAGAGGAATAGAGAGAGAGAGAGAGAGAGAGAGACATGAGAGAGAAAGAAAGAGAGAGAGGAGAGAGAGAGAGAGAGAGAGAGAGAGAAGAGACGAGAAGAGAGGAAGAGAGAGAGAGAGAGAGAGGAAATAGAGAAGGAGAGAGAAAGAGAGAGAAAGAAGAAGAGAGAGAGGAAGAAAGAGAGAGAGAGAAGAGAGACAGGAGAGAGGAAGAAAGAGAGAGAGAAAGAAAGAGAGAGAGAATAGAGAGGAAGAGAAAGAGAGGAAATGAGAAGGAGAGAGAAAGAGAGAGAGACAGGAGAGAGGAAGAAAGAGAGAGAGGAAATAGAGAAGGAGAGGAGAGAGAGAGAGAGACAGGGAGAGGAAGAAAGAGAGAGAGGAAATAGAGAAGCTGAGAAGACGAAGAGAGAGAGAGAGACGGAGAGGGAAGAAAGAGAGAGAGTGAATACGAGAAGGAAGAGAGAAAGAGAGATGAAGGGAAGGAGACAGAGGGAAGAAGAGAGAGAGGAATAGAGCAAGAGAGAGAGAAGCGAGAGAGAGACATGGAGGGGAAGAAGGAAGAGAGGAGGAAATATGAGGAAGACGAGAGAGAGAGAGAGACATGGAGAGAGGAAAAAAGAGAAGGAGGAAATAGAGAGGACGAGGTAAGGAGAGGAGAGACAGGAGAGGTGAAGAGAGAGAAGAGGAAAGTAGAGAAGGAAAGTAGAGAAAGGCAGCGAGAGTGATAGAGGAGGGTTGGTTTGGAGCATGAGAGATAAAGAGAGAGAGAGGGAAGATATGAGAGAAGGAGAGGGAAAGAAAGAAGGAAGGAAGCGAAGATCAGAAAGGAAGATAGAGAGGAAGTGAGAGGAGCAAGATAAGGAGAGCAGACAGATAGCTTGGGAGGGAGGAAGAGGATGGAGAGAAAGAAAGAAAGAGAGTGGAAGGAGAGGAGAAATAGCGGCAAGTGAGACAAGTAGAGACGAAGGAAGGTAGATAAGGAGAGGGAGAGGAGGCGAGAGAGAGAAAAAGCAGATAACGATTGAAGCAGCAGAGAGAAAGGGAGAAAATTTGGAGGGCTAGGGGTGGGAAGAGGAGGGAGAGCAGAGAGGACAAGAGAGCGAAAGAGAGAGAGAAGAGAGAGAGAGAGAAAGAAAGAAAGAGAAGAGAGGGAGGAAGCGCACGAGAGAAAGAGAAGAGTAAGATAGAGAAGGATGAGAGGAAGAGGCGAGAGCAGAGAGAGAAGAGGGAAAGACGAAGAGAAGAGAGAAAGAAGAAGAGAAGGAGAGAACGAGAGAAATGAGAGAGGAGAGACAGAGGGTGAGGAGGAGGGAATGAGGGAGAGGGAGAGTGGACAGAGGCAGAGGACAGAACGAGAGAGAGAGTCCGCTCCACATGTCATAGCCGATCGACATGCTGTGATGTCTTCTTGAAACCTGAACAATGTTCAGCTCCCAAACACACGAGCACGTTGCAGCGACACAGACCCGAACCACTGCTCATAAGTCATGATTGTCGTGTGCTTTTAATCGCGTCCCTCGGTGTCTGCCATCCTCCACCTCGTCAGATATCTAAGGGCCCCTGCCCCGCCCCTCCCCCCCACACGCTGGTCACGTGTCCCAAACGCTCATAGTTCTTCAATAGCCTTCAACGGCGAGCTGCGCCACATTGCCGAGAAACGCCTTCCTTCATTGGATGGCGTTCCCTGTCTCCTCCATACTACTCCGCGCGAGGCTTTATCCCACCATGAGGCAGATTAATCTCAGCCAATTGGTGAGCTGATCGGGGGTCTGTAGCAGGAGAGGAACCAGGCTGAAAAATAGAACTGGGACCTGCAGGCTGGAAGATCTCTGCTCGCCGTTGTCTACTCGGCAGATACATCTTTGATTTTGGGACAGAAAGAGATCAGTCCATTACATCATCTGTGCAGCAGGGTCGTTCCGACTTACGGCCGGGGCCAGATCAGGCCCGCAAACCGTCTGATCCGGCCACCACCCATCTCCCAATATACAAATACGAATATTACAACGTGTTTTTCTTGTTTTCTGGTTTATTCTGTGCTAGTACTAGTTTAAACCGGGTTTGGTGCTGGTGTCCTCACTTTTTTCTTGTGGTTTCTGGCTGGCTTTTCATTTAATTCTGTGCTGGTTTAGTACTAGTAGTTAAACCGGTTTTGTTGGTGCTGGCTTAGTCCTCACTTTTAATTCTGACTTCGACCTGGTTTTGATTCTGGGTTATCCTAGTTTGTGCTGCTTATCCCATTTATCTCTCTTCAACCTGGTTTGATTGGGTTAGTCCTAGTTTGGTGCTCGGCTTAGTCCTCATTTAATTCTGCCTCAGACCTGGTTTGATTCTGGTTAGTCCTAGTTTTGGTGCTGGCTTAGTCTCATTTAATTCTGCCTCAGACCTGGTTTGATTCTGGTTAGTACTAGTTGGTGCTGGCTTAGTCCATTAATCTGCCTCAAACCTGTTTGATTCTGGGTTAGTACTAGTTTGGTGCTGGCTTAGTCCTCATTTAATTCTGCCTCAGACCTGGATTTGAATTCTGGGTTAGTACTAGTTTGGTGCTGCTTAGTCCTCATTAATTCTGCTCAGACCTGGTTTGATTCTGGGTTAGTACTAGTTTGGTGCTGGTTTAGTCCTCAACTTTAATTCTGCTCTAGACCTGGTTTGATTCTGGGTTAGTCCTAGTTTGGTGCTGTCTTAGTCCTCACTTAATTCTGCTCAGACCTGGTTTGATTCTGGTTAGTACTAGTTTGGTGCTGTTTAGTCCTCATCTTAATTCTGCTTCAAGCTGGTTGTGATTCTGGGTTAGTACTTAGTTTGGTGCTGTTTAGTCCTCACTTAATTCTGCTAGACCTGGTTTGATTCGGTGTTAGTACTGTGTTGGTGCTGTCTTAGTCCTCACTTTAATTCTGCCTCAGACCTGGTTTGATTCTGGTTATGTCCTAGTTTGGTGCTGGCTTAGTCCCTACATTTAATTCTGTCCATGAGACTCTTGGTTTGATTCTGGGTTAGTACTAGTTTGGTGCTGGCTTAGTCCTCATTTAATTCTGCCCCAGACCTGGTTTGATTCTGGGTTCGTCTTGGTTCCTTTTACAGGCACTTTTAGCACATTTCCGATAGATTTTCATCATATTGTCTGAACATAATCAATGCGATCGCCTAAAAACAATGAAGACATTCCATTTGTCAATATCACCCGCCCTTTGTCTTTATTTTACGTTGCTAGGACGCACGTTTGCGCTTGTGTGCGTCGAAACGGTCCTGATGTGTAAATGTTAGACCTTTTTGAGCGCTCCAGAGGTTCCGTGTCGCGCGCGTGTGCGTGAGCGCTAATGTTTAGGTTGTACTACACTAAGCCGGCGGCCTCCGAGGCATCAGCATCTGGCCGCCGTAACCGGGACGACGGCGGAGGATTGTCGCTCACATGCGGCCCCATGTGTCGCCGCGTCTGACCGGTCCAGTAATCCCGCCGCTTCTAAACTGCCGGTCGATAGCGGCCTTTGACGGGCTTTCGAATTAATAACACCAATCCCACCAGAAACGTGCCAAAACGAGCGCGTAAACGCCACGTGGAGGTCCGAGGATCGGCACGAAAAGTAAATCGACTGTAAGAGCGTGGTCCGTTAGTTAGTTTCATCTTTTATTTCCATGTACAAAAGTCATGAATCGTCAAGAGAAAAGTGATAAATAAACGGTAATAAAAAGTACATCACAATTACAGCACGTTACATTTCATTATCAGCATTAGCATTATTAGCATTAGCTCAGTAAAATACAATACACTGTAAAGCAAATCCATTTCTAAACAAAATTACAAAATAGGTTCAGACAGCTAAAAAATACAGCTCAAATTTTAACTTTTTTCTGCCTTTTTTTAAAATATTTTAATTATCATCAAAATAATAATAATAATAATAAAATACTTGAGTACTTGAATACTTGCAAATGCCCTAATTAATAAGATTTTTTCAATATATGACCCGCCTCTACTATGAACCACGTGACCCTCTAACAACTGGCGATGCAGTGGTGAATATGTTGCACATCATCACTGTTTTGCCGTCACTCTGTCCCTTATCGCTTAACCAGTGTGTTTGGCATATCAAGTAGTTTGTGTTCTCATTAAAAATGTAAGAGCGTGCTACATATCTTCTGTTGAACTGCCTCTTGGGGGGGTTTCAAGGTCACTGCTATTTTTTAGTTCTGAATAATACGAGACGCTTTATGTAGGGTGCGTTTGGAGCGAACCACCGCCGGACCGCCGCCGGACCGCCGCCGGACCGCCGTCTTCTCGCGCATGTCTCGAGCAATGTGTTTTTTAAAAAGGCGCTAAACTTAAAAATATTATTCTGTTATATTATTATTTTGCTTTCCCTTTAAACGTGACTCGGGGTCATCTCAGCTCATTGCGAGGCTCCCCCCCCCCCCTCACGCCACCAAAAAAAGCCGTCTTGTCTGCCTCTGTTGCCATGGTTACGGCCGGAGCGAATTCCGCTTTATAGTACAGGTTTTTTTTCTCCGCTGGGGACAGTGTGCGCTTACATAATGACCTTTTGTGTGATGAGGACGTTCAAGTGAATATGTCTGATGAACACTCAACAAGAAAATCATGATTCGTCTTTTTGTTGTTTGTAGAGAACCGATGAGGAGGCAGTGGTGGACCGGGGGGGCACGCGGTCCATGCTCACCACCAACTTTGAAAAGGAGGAACTAGAAGGTAAAGTGGGTTATATAACATTTAAGATATTTCTATTTCACATTCAAATGTTGTTATAAAAGGACAGGAAGCTGGTTCAAAGAGACCAGAGTCTTTGATAGTGCCACACTGGTCTGTGCACCTGTCCGAATGCTGAATGTGGGTCCCGGATGTATGTCTCAGGCCTTCAAAGCACAGGGGTCTTTTATTTGTGTCTGTTTGCGTCACAATTTGATCCTGGACTCTGACATGCCACTTTGTACTCCCAAGAGCATCACAGTTGGGTGGATTACAGTACATTATTTGTCCTGATCATTTGTAGGATCCATCACACATCTGAATACAATGAATGTCCTATGTCTCAGTCATTCACATCAGCTGCCCTTGGATTAGACCCCCAGGGTACAGAAGTACTACTCCCTTTTAAAAATAAATCCTGTTCTGCTCATAGTTTATGGACCTTTTCGCTTCAATAGGGTACAGCGTGTGTACGTGTGTATGCCAGGTTTCACGAGACGTGATTCCAGTTCATCTCTATGACGGTGATGGACAGGGTCCCAAAATGTTTGTACTGCTCGTGTGAGACAGGCGATACATGCAGGGCACATGGGCCTTTTTAAAGGCACCAAAAATCGCCCTCTCGCCGGGAAGGCGCCTTCCCCGTGAGAGGGGAAGGCTCTCGCGGGGAAGGCGCCCTCTTGTGGTCAAGGTGCCCACTCGTGGTCAAGGCGCCCTCTCGCGGTCAAGGCGCCCACTCGCGGTGAAGGGGCCCTCTAGTGGTGAAGGCGCCCTCTCGCGGTGAAGGCGCCCTCTAGTGGTGAAGGCGCCCTCTCGCGGTGAAGGCGCCCTCTCACGGTGAAGGCGCCCTCTAGTGGTGAAGGCGCCCTCTCGCGGTGAAGGCGCCCTCTAGTGGCGAAGACGCCCTCTCACGGTGAAGGCGCCCTCTCGCGGTGAAGGCGCCCTCTAGTGGTGAAGGCTCCCTCTACTGGTGAAGGCGCCCTCTCGCGGTGAAGGCGCCCTCTAGTGGTGAAGGCGCCCTCTTGCGCCGAAGTGAAGGGCGGTCTTTCCCGTCACAGCTGATAAAGTCTGTCAGAGTCTCAGTTCGTGACCTCTGGTGTAAACGGCACTCATATTTGTGCAGAATGTAAATAGTTGTAGCCTTTATACTGTATTTCAGGACCTCCATATGTGTGTCAGCGTGTGTACAGGACAAGTTATTGTTCAGTTTGAAGGTGAATGTTTTCACTGGCGGTCGGCTTTATATATGTTGTTGCCAAGCGACAAAAAGTAGCCCACAAAGATGTCAGTGTGTGCTGAAGGAGAGGTGAAGCTGCTCTGTGCTTAAGCTTATGCCACCTCTGGATTTATCTGGAATCAATATCCATTTTCTCATCAACAGTTACAATAATAATATACAATAAAAATATTATTATTGTATTAAAGTCTTGTTACAGACGAGTCAAAGGAACGATGCAGGGGGAAGTCATCACGAGGGTCTGAGTTTGGTCATAAATGAAAGCACTAAACATCATTCTAAAACACGCATATCATATTCCAGATGTGTTAATTATACTTTCCAGGTGACATTTTGTCTTTGTCTGTGAAATCAGAGCGTAATCAGAGTTGGCACATGCCCACTGGTGAGTTTGCATGTGGTCAGAAATGCCACACATGCCAATGCCATAGCAGTAAAGCTGGTTTGAGATCAGCAGCAGCTCACCCCAGTGGAAGGAGAACCGTTGTAGAATCCCTCAGTTTGTGATAAATACTCGAGCAATACTGCATTCCTCGTAAGCTGTCACTCTTGCACCGGCACGCGCCACTTTGAGTCCGGTCTCATACTTTGCCCTCTTCGCTCGCCTCATCTATAATTGACACAGTGCTAAGAGTCGTTTGCTGTGGTTGAATGCACCTACAGCAGGATCAGCATCGTCAGGTGCTCCTCACAGCAGATGGATGTTGACAGAACAGGCATGGTTTTGTTATCCCGTCCCCCCCATGACCGCTCTCCATTTCAGTATCGGCCTTTAAAGGAGATTCTTTTTGTTTTGTTTTTCATATTTTCCCATTATTTCCCGTTCAATAGATTCTAATTTGCAGCATTTGTTGGACACTGTAGGGTCTTTACTAAGTCTTTTGTAAGGAATCTTTATTTCTGACTGCTCTGTCTGGACTGCCCTCTAGGCCACCGCACTCTGTATATCGGGGTTCATGTTCCTCTGGGGAGAAGGTCCCACAGACGTCACCGACATCACGGCCACCGACACAGAAAGAGGTCCAAGGAAAGAGACTCCACCGCTGATGACGGCCGAGAGTCTCCCTCACACAGTAACGCTTCAGTGAACAGAAAAACCACGGCCACGTTTAAGAACAGTGACTTTTATTCTGAAGCTGCCTTTTCCCACTTGTTACAGCAGACACTCCAGCTCAGAGGGTGCAGTTTTTGTTGGGGACCGAGGATGCCGACGAGGAGCACATCCCCCATGCCCTGTTCACAGAGCTGGATGAGATCTGCCTCAGAGAGGGTGAGGATGCAGAATGGAAAGAGACAGCAAGGTACAAACAACTGGGTCAGCCGGGTCATTTGACGCCCAATACAGTGTGAAATCATCCTTACACTTTGGCCATGATTTTTCCTACAGTCCAAGCCTCAGGAAAGTATAAATGACCAATAACTGAGTGTGTTGTCTCTGTACAGGTGGCTGAAGTTTGAGGAGGATGTTGAAGATGGCGGCGAGCGCTGGAGCAAACCCTACGTCGCCACTCTGAGCCTGCACAGCCTGTTTGAGCTCCGCAGCTGCATCATGAACGGCATCGTGATGCTGGACATGCGGGCCAATTCTCTCGAGGAGATAGCAGGTCAAATCATAAACGACAACATACGACGCACAGCACTGTATTCATCTCGCCGTCTGTCCCGTTTGTAGACATGGTTCTCGATCAGCATGAATCGACCGGTGCGCTCGGGGAGGACGCGCGGAGGAGAATCCGAGAGGCCCTGCTCAAACAGCACCACCACCAGAACCACAAGAAACTGGCCAACCGCATCCCCATAGTGCGCTCGTTTGCAGATATCGGCAAAAAGCAGTCTGAGCCGCACTCCATGGACAAGAACGGTGAGCGCGTTGCACACCTGCGTACCCCTGCTGTTGCTCATGGCCGCCAGCTTTTTTGTTTTGATTTGGCTGATTATGCGCGTTTGATATCATTCATCGGTGACAGTGGTTTTATTGTGTTCTTTGCTTGTCATATGTTCTCCTCTTGTTTGTGTCGCTCTGGCGTTTGCAGCAGTCTCAGCAGTTGAACAACATTGACTAATATCAACACTTCACACACAATGGCCCACAGCCGCCACGGCCGACGTGCTGTCCATCTCGTTTTTGTGTCCCTCCCCCCTCTTTCTCACGGATGTCTTCTGGCACACACACATATCTGCGCACAAGTCTCACGAGGACCCTGGTATTAGGCGGGCGTGCATCCTTTAGGCGATAGCACGAAGCTAGGAAACATGCGCAGGAAAGCGACGCCCCGGCTAAAAACCAAGAAGGAAAACCACGATAAGCACGAATATCACGCCAAAATGGTGTATTCTACAAACATAACAACAAAAAACATACTCGTTTTTAGAGAATTCTGCCCCGATGAGCAGTTTTATGAGTAATATTGCTCCTTCGCTACAGGAACAATACTAATTTAGTACTAACTTCATGTGGAAGTCGTGTAATTCATACTCAACGGTATTAAACCATGTGTTAGTCATAGATATTATTTATGGATGTTTGCGTGAGAGTTCAGCCAAAAAATATACTTCAAAAACATGCACCCTCGCTGTGAAGGGGCTTGTTGCTCCACAGACCCGACCTGTAACGTTTCCGGTGGAGGATTTTGCCACCTGCCACAAAACAAAGCAAAGCAAAGCACAAATAGTAAACGTTTGTAAGAGCAGCAGCATAAGCCGTCTTAGCACAAACAGGAAATCCAAGCGCGCATTAGCTCCGCAAACTGCAGGTTCGATTGTCCTGGAGCCAGAGTTTTACTGACCTGGAGAAGGTTCTGAGGGCTGCGATGGTCCTAATATTGGCTGGGACAGGTTTCCCAGGTGTGCTCTGCCCTCACAGAGAAGCCCACCTGCCCAGTTGGCTTCACGTTGGGCTCTATCAGGTCCTGCTTTGTCTTTAAGGCGGACACGTTCTTGCAGAGGAGGTGGAGCCAGTTCATGAATTATTTTATTATTTAAGAACAGTGTCATGACATTTCACCAACTTGAAAAGAATTTAACCGCGGTGATGAGAGTTATCCTTTCTGACCAGAACCTTCAGAGCAGGGCGATTCAACATAAGGCCCGGGGGCCAAATCGGGCCCTCCAGGCGATTTTATCCGGCCCACGACCCTTCCAAAAAAAATAATAATTAAATAATCTTTTACTGTTTTAATTCTGAGTTAGCATTGATTTAGAAATGGTTTGGTCTTAGTCATGGTTCAGACCCGGTTGGTTCTAGTCTAGTCCTGGTTTAATTCTGGTTCAGTTCTGGATTGGCAGTTTTGACAAAGCAATGTTATTTCTCACAAAAATAAACTATCAGCAGTTATTTATTATTAGCTCGACTTGAAACGCCGTTGGGGATATTTTGCGGGACCCAAACTTTTGTGTCGTGTTGTGCTCCTCCGGCCCAGAGGCCGTGGCCCTCCAGAAAATCTGGCCCTCTGAAAACTTAAGTTGAATAGCTCTGCTTTAGAGATTGTTCATAAAGTCTTTTCGACTGACTGCAATGTTGTTTTAGTTGTTTCAAGTCGAGTTCCACTTGTCAAACAACTGTAAAATCCTGCATGAGACACAATCATTGCACTCTTCAGACATCTTCACCGTAACCCATCCGCGCTCACTGGAGACCACCGTCCGCGTGTGGGAACCAGCGGCGTCGACCCCGCTGTGACCCTCTGTGAATCGGACACTGTTGACTCTCCTGATTTACTCAAACAGGCCAAACCGTCTCCCCCCAAAGCCAGCCCGCCAACGCCGAGGGCAGACAGGACGTGAGCAGGGAAAACAGCGCCGTGGACTTCAGCAAGGTGAGACTCTGGGCCCGCCGCTGGGCCATGTTTATCCACGGACACTGATGCCGGGACACATGACCACCATCTGTGTGTTTAACCAAGATGTGCTTACGGTTTCAGTGGTCATCAAGGACCATTTACTCTGGGAAAGTCTTTGTTTGTCTTTTGTTGTTTCTATCGTGTCGACTTGTGTTGCAGATTGACCTCCACTTCATGAAGAAAATCCCTCCTGGGGCAGAGGCGTCCAACGTGCTGGTCGGAGAGCTGGAGTTCCTGGACCGCCCGGTAGTGGCCTTTATCCGTCTGGCTCCTGCTGTTCTGCTTAACGGTCTGGCCGAGGTTCCGATCACCACCAGGTTGGACTTGTAACTTGCTCTTTCTGTTATGTTTCACCTGCGACACACGTGACGCGGTTATTGTTCCGACAGGTTCCTCTTCATCCTGCTCGGCCCACTCGGGAAAGGGCCGCAGTATCATGAAATCGGCAGGTCTATTGCCACGCTTATGACTGATGAGGTGAGATCTAAGTCCATACATCTATTTATGAATGTTTTGCTCCTCGTTTTGTTTGGCTAGACACGGCAAACATACCTGAAAAGCATCAGAGTGTTTCAAAGCACATACCATCACATTTTGAGACGTATAAATACCTCACATTCAGGGATAAGATCAAATTGAAGTCTACTGTGCAGCCGCTGCCGTAGGTCAGTGGTTAGAGGTGACTTTGCGCCCCATAGACAGTCTGTTCTCTCCTTCACTGGCTTTAGCATCTGGGACAGTAACACTTTTCAAACCTGGCTTGAAAATATGGCCCACACTGTATTGAGATGTTGTGTGGATCAGCAGTTTTTCACACCAAAGTTCCACCAAAGAAAGGATTGTACCACCAGAGCTAAACCTGGTCTAAAACAGGACTATTCCAGGTCTAAACCGACACTAAAAAGGGACTACATCATTGCTATATATGTTTTAAACGTGGACAAATATGTGGATTAAAGTGACTCTAACTGAACTAAATGATGAATGATTCCTACAGAAGAGAACCATACAAAGTGCTTTACCAACAGCTTTGCAGAATTGCCCATCTAGAACTGAACCAGAATTATCCTAGGACTAGACTAGTACCAGACTTAGTGCCAGGTCTGAACCAGGACTAACCCAAACCAGGTCTTATTGAGCGCTAACCCAGAATTAAACCATTTATTTCATTTTTTCAATATTTGGAAGATGGCTCGTGGGCCGGATTACATTGCTTGGCGGGCCTGATTTGGCCCCTGGGCCTTACGTTGACTAGCCCTGATCTATACTATCAGAACCGGCACATTTACTGTACAGAAATGTTCCTTAACGTGCATTATCCCTGCTCAAACGAAGACTTACTACAGCAGCATTCAGCGCTACAAAGCTCTCCGCATGTTTCTCTTGTTTCCTACAGATTTTCCATGACGTCGCGTATAAAGCCAAAGACAGAAGTGACCTGATCGCCGGCATCGATGAGTTCCTCGACCAAGTGACAGTGTTACCTCCTGGAGAATGGGACCCGTCCATCAGAATAGAGCCCCCCAAGAACGTCCCGTCTCAGGTAAACGCGTCATAACATAATATATCAGAATGTTGGAAGTATGTGTGATTTCCCTGCTCGTCTCTACTGCAATTTGGTCTCAAACATGTTGCTTTTTTTTGTTTTTGAGGGTCTAATAATGACAACGCTGCAGTTACAAAGTGAACCAGCATTTTCTTTACTTTTTTTTTGGTGGGGGGGGGGTAAATTTGAAAGTGTGGTTTAGGCTGTCTCCAGCTGTGTGTTAAACTCGCTGTAGACTTTGGACAACGCAACCGTATAACCTTCGACATAACTGAACACTTCTGCAGGAGAAGCGCAAGATCCCACCTGTGCCCAACGGTGTTACCGACCTGGGGGAGTCGGAAGAACACGGAGGTCACGGAGGACCAGAGCTGCAGCGCACGGGAAAGTAAGTGTTCAGGAGAATTAAGAGATTTGTTGGCTACTCTCTGAGCACAGCCTAAACATAGTACCTTTTATCAATCTCCACTTCCTCAACAGCCTTTTATTTGTGTGGAATTAATTATTGAACATCGTTGCGCCACTACTGTACGCTGATAAATGTATTATTTAGTGACACAGACCATTTCACGGGAATGGAAACGGCCCTTAATGCCACACTACAGTAAAAGCTGTGCTCCGTTTTGGGTCGGGTAAAACAAAGTGTCCCAAATGTCAGTGTTCGTTCGCGTTCTTTGTTCGTCGAGGGCCACAAATCTGTACCCTGAAACCTAAAGATCGACAACAAACCGAACTTGTTTGATTGAACGTGTCCATCTCACCCCCGGTAGCGCGTGCGTGGTGTCGTCGTTTGGCGGACTGAGGTGGGGGGCTGAGGGGTGTGACGCCGTGAGCTGCGGCATGCTGCAGCGCAACCCCTTCCCGAGATGATAAGATTGGCCGCAAGCCCCGTTTCCAGCCATCAAACCGGCAAAAACATACCGCCCCTTGTTGCCATAGTAACCACATCCAGCCTGTTCTCTGCTGCAACAGTAAAAAAAAAAAAAAACGTGTCCAAAGATAGAAGCGTGAGTCGAAAAAAAAAAAAAACGTGTCCAAAGATAGAAGCGTGAGTCGACAGAATGACTCGACACTTAAAACACACACACACGGTTCTCGGCCCTTTTTCCAGCGTTCGGTCTCGACACGTTCGGGACGATACATTCTGGTCAGACCCTCAGCTGTGGCAAAGAGAAAACCCACAAATATTGACCCTGAAGTATTAGAGATCAGGTCCTCGGATGTTGTCGCGTTGCATCCGTAACTGTGGTTCTGTGAGTCAGGAGTCAGGAAACAGAACTTCACACCGGTCTTTGTTTCATGTGAATGGGCCTTGTAATCACAGATATAGCAAACCATAAACCAGGTCAAATGGTCCGCAAATCCATGGGTTTCAGAGCGATCAAAATCGAGCTACATTGCTAAAGAAATCAACAATTCAAAACAAAATATATATTTCCAAGGGTCAAAGGTCCTCCAAAGATCACCTCTACAGGAAGGTGGAAACCATGAACACTTCCCATGAACTGTTCAAGTCTATTTCAAACCGCGGGCCCTTCATAAAATAGCTGGAATAACCCCGCCTCTTGTTGTCAGGTTTTTCGGCGGCTTCTTTCTGGACATAAAGCGAAAGGCCCCGTTCTACCTGTCGGACTACACCGACGCCGTCAACCTGCAGTGTCTGGCGTCCTTCCTCTTCCTGTACTGCGCCTGCATGTCGCCGGTCATCACCTTCGGCGGTCTCCTGGGCGAGGCCACCGAGGGACGAGTGGTAAAAACAAATATCCTTGGACGTTATTCGGATTATAATTCACATCGTCATTATTCTATCATTGAAACAGTTTTATGGCGGTGTTTGTGGTTGCCAGTGATAAAAGTAACTTGATTGAATCTTGAGTTAAGCAGACGTTAAGCAGACGTTAAACTGACTTAACGGAACTCTTTCCTGTGTTTTCAGAGCGCTATAGAATCCCTGTTTGGAGCGTCCATGACCGGCATCGCCTACTCCTTGTTTGCCGGGCAGCCGCTCACTATTCTGGGCAGCACGGGGCCCGTCCTCGTGTTTGAAAAGATCCTCTTCAAGTTCTGCAAGTAAGTCATGGTCGCAGCGCAGCGCACGCCGGTGGAGTCACAGTGGACGCTCTTTTTGCGTGTTAGGGCGAGGCGTTGGGCGGATGTATCAGTCCCACAACATTTGTTTTTCCATTTTCCTGACATTGATACTCGCATAACGTATTTGCAATCCGTCTGAAATGTGCTGGTGCGTAAAATAAAATAAAACATGCCCGTTCGGATGATAAAATTGCATATTTCTCTTCTTTTGAATTTCATTTCCCGCCTGTTTGTTTGCTGCAGTTGACCCACTACCCGTAAGATTACAACTGTGTCTCTTCTCGTAGGGAGTACCACTTGTCCTACCTGTCCCTCAGAGCTTGTATCGGCCTGTGGACGGCCTTCTTCTGCCTGTTGTTAGTGGCGACCGACGCCAGCTCGCTCGTCTGCTACATCACGCGCTTCACTGAGGAGGCCTTTGCCGCTTTGATCTGCATCATCTTCATCTACGAGGCCCTGGAGAAGCTCGTCCACCTGGGCGTGCACTATCCCATCGACAAGAACAACAACCTGCAGAAGCTCACCATGTACTCGTGAGTGTGCAGAAGAAACCAGACACGCTGGAGAGAAGACGATTCAGAATAATAAGCATTGTGTGTAGCTTGACTAGAAGTAGCAGTAGCAGTAGTGGTAGTAGATGATGTAGTAGTAGATGTAGTAGTAGTAGATGATGTAGTAGTAGTAGTAGTAGTAGTAGTAGTAGAGTGATAGCAGTAGAAGTAGTAGATGTATAGTAGTAGTAGTAGTAGTATATAGTAGTAGTAGTAGTAGTAGTAGTAGTAGTAGTAGTAGTAGTAGTAGTAGTAGTAGTAGTAGAGTAGAGTAGTAGTAGTAGTAGTAGTAGTAGTAGTAGTAGATGTAGTAGTAGTAGTAGTAGTAGTAGTAGTAGTAGTAGATGATGATGTAGTAGTAGTAGTAGTAGATGATGTAGTAGTAGTAGTAGATGATGTAGTAGTAGTAGTAGTAGTAGATGATGTAGTAGTAGTAGTAGTAGATGATGTAGTAGTAGTAGTAGTAGATGATGTAGTAGTAGTAGTAGTAGTAGATGATGTAGTAGTAGTAGTAGTAGTAGATGATGTAGTAGTAGTAGTAGTAGTAGTAGTAGTAGATGATGTAGTCAGTAGTAGTAGTAGTAGTGAGTAGTAGTAGTAGTAGTAGTAGTAGTAGATGATGTAGTAGTAGTAGATGATGTAGTAGTAGTAGATGATGTAGTAGTAGTAGTAGTAGTAGAGAGTAGTATGTATAGTAGTAGTAGATGATGTAGTAGTAGTAGTAGTAGTAGTAGTAGTAGATGATGTAGTCGTAGTAGATGATGTAGTAGTAGTAGTAGCAGTAGCAGTAGCAGTAGATGTGTTCTGAATTCATATCATTTTAACTCCAATGTATTTCTTAAAATTACATTCCTGTCAAACCGACAGACGTGACGGTGTTTCATAAATGTCACAAAAAACATGTCATATTTCTGCTGATGATGTCGCCGTTTGCAGGTGTGCCTGTGTGGAGCCCACCCACCCGAGTAACGAGACGCTGCTTCTGTGGGAGCGCGGGAACATCACACCGTCGGCGGTCAACTGGACATATCTGGAGGTTGCGGTAAGAAGCGCTGCAGTACATCAGACAGAAGTATTACGTTACTGAAGGCGTAGGCTGGAGTAGCTGTATTTACTGAAGTCGTTGTACCTGGACTGGGTCGGTTCATTTCCCAAAAGCTTGAAGTCACAACATTTATTTTTACACCATTTTTACTCTAGTCCAAATGTGCTGCTTTACTTTCGCTAAGACACAGAATCTGTGCCACGTTTGTTTGGAGCACATTTTGCCGAGTCAGTATGCTCGGCGAGAAGGAGAGCGGGGAGTCGTTCCAAACGCAGCATCCACTGTGGAAAGTGTAATCTGTGTCAGTGTCCACACACGTTCTGACCGGGCCCACGCGGCAGGATGCAAACGCTTCTTGATGTTCTCGTCTTTGCCATGTTTTTGTGTGTGTTTGTTTTGCTGCCGTCAGGAGTGCGAGGAGCTGCACGGGGAGTTTGTGGGAGCCGCCTGCGGAGCGCACGGCCCCTACATCCCCGACGTCCTCTTCTGGTGTGTCATCCTCTTCTTTTCAACCGTCTCGATGTCTGCTTTCCTCAAAGAATTCAAATTCAGCCGATATTTCCCCACCAAGGTATGGACCGTTTTTACACCAATGTTCTTCTTGAATTCGAACATCTGATCTAAATTCATTTAAATTCAAGAGGTCAAATTGTTTCAGTGGTTTGTGTGTGTTTAGCATTTGCTGCCATCTTCTGGTTTTTATAAAGAATCCAAAAAGCCAGATCGCGTGCTCCATCTCTGAAGTGACTATGGAGCTATGAACATGGGACACTTTCTGCGGTCCACTACTGCCACCCTGTGGATGAAGTCGTGCATCATTGTAGGAGTTCTTTGCTGACACACACTTGGATTCTCTTGTAGGTTCGGTCCATCATCAGTGACTTCGCCGTCTTCATCACGATCCTCACCATGGTTCTGGTAGATTATGGTTTAGGAATTCCATCTCCAAAGCTCCAAGTTCCCAGCAATTTCAAAGTAAGTCAGCACAACAACGCAACGCTAAACATGGCAACGACTTTGGTTCATTTCAACAACCCTTTTTTTTCCTCCAGCCCACCCGGGACGACCGCGGCTGGCTCATTAACCCAGTGGGACCAAACCCCTGGTGGACCACCATCATCACCTTCATCCCTGCTCTGCTCTGCACCATCCTCATCTTCATGGACCAGCAGATCACCGCGGTTATTATCAACAGGAAGGAGCACAAACTCAAGGTATTGTTTGACACTGAGTATGTGATATTTAAGATTCAGACCCGTGCGCTCCTTTATAGAAGTACTTTTTGTATTCTGATGATGGAATGAGAGTATTGTGAGACATGAAGGATGTGCAATTGATCAACTGTTTTTGCTTTCATAAATTACAAAACATTTAAAATCAGATTTGAACGTCATAGATAACCAAGCCACTACTTTATCTTTTAAACCATGACTTTCTGGCTCTCAACAGGTTCACTTTTGGAAGTACATATTTAACGATGTCGTCCACAATCAAGCAGCTCTGAAGAAATGTAGAATGTATTATTAGTTTTAGTTACTATACAAAAAGTGTCACCGTGCTCATCTAGTTTTCAAGCACTGTTGTCCCAACTGTTGTCTTGAGAGATGCTTTCATTAGCATTCAGAAGCTGCATAATCGGACCCAGCGTTCTTCTCTTCATTAGATGTGGTTTGTGTTGCGTGTGCTTTGCAGAAGGGCTGTGGCTACCACCTGGACCTGTTTGTGGTGGGGGTCATGCTGGGGGTGTGCTCGGTGATGGGGCTGCCCTGGTTCGTAGCTGCCACAGTACTGTCCATCTCCCACGTCAACAGTCTGAAGCTGGAGTCCGAGTGCTCCGCTCCAGGGGAACAGCCCAAGTTTCTTGGAATCCGGGAGCAGCGTTTCACTGGACTCATGATCTTCACACTCATGGGCTGCTCCGTGTTCATGACCTCTGTCCTCAAGGTACGCCCTGGAGACGTGGAGGGTGTTACTGCTTCTGCACGTGTGGAGGACACAAACACGTGTGGCTTTTAGCTGTTCAGTCTGGCAAATAGCAAAGTTCCACAGAAAAGATGTTAAAAAAGATGAAAATGATTAACAGTTCTTGGGATGATTGTCAGACTTCTAAAACAGACAAAGGCACTGGTGGTGTGCAGTTCCAAGGGTTAGATCCCGATTGTTGTTGGACTGATTAAGAACAGGTGGGCCGGCAGCAGCCCACCCTGACGGAGCAGACACACAGGGTCCTCATGACATTAAGCTTGTTCTTAATTATGAATCAACATTTTAATTGTTATCAGTACAATTCATATTTCATTTGAAGAAAGTTGGGGATACAAATGTTTATGAAATATGTCGTGTAAATGTACCACTTTTAAATACATTATATTTACAAACATCTGAGTGTAAAATGATGCAAAGCGCTTTATAATAACTACTTTTAAATAGCTGTAACAAAGCACAACCAAAGACTTTATTCATAATTAACTGATATTATATTAAGACTGATTCAGGCTTAGCGAGCGTCTCATTAATACCCCTTAATTAAGTAGTTAATAAGTCTAAATCTTTCTTTATTCTATTATGAATGAAGCTGTTGTTCACACTTTATTAAGGCTTATTAAGGTGCAGTTATAACCCTGCGATGATGAGCCCCGCCGAAGGCCCAAAGTCAGTGGGATAGGCTCCACCCACGACCCCTTATAGGATCACGTGGTAGAAAATGAATGAATGTCGCCAAAGCATGAAAGTTATTCTCATTCAAACTGTTGATTTAACTGTGACTAACTCGGTCTTCTCATGCTGTTGCTGGTCCAGTTCATCCCCATGCCGGTGCTGTACGGCGTGTTCCTGTACATGGGGGCGTCGTCCCTCCGCGGCATCCAGGTGACTCTCGTCCCCTTAGCCACATGGCCGTTTCAAATCGAATAGCTCATTAAACGTGTTGTGTGCGTGCAGTTCTTTGACCGGCTGCGGCTGTTTGCGATGCCGGCCAAGCACCAGCCAGACTTCATCTACCTTCGCCACGTCCCGTTACGGAAAGTGCACCTGTTCACCATCGTCCAGTTGAGCTGTTTGGTCCTGCTGTGGGTGATCAAGACCTCCAAAGCAGCCATTGTGTTCCCTATGATGGTAAATACAGTGGGATAAGTTCAGCATCGTCTTTTAGCAAAAGCGGTGGGGCTTCATCGTCTTCCCTTTCGCCGTAGGTCTTGGCGCTCGTATTTATAAGGAAGTTGCTGGATTTCATTTTCTCTAAGAGAGAGCTGAGTTGGTTGGATGACCTCATGCCAGAGTGGAAGAAGAAGAAACTGGAGGATGCTGCAGATGAAGTAAATCTAACCTTCTAAACTGCCCAGTGTTTGAAATACTTCTGTTTTTTGTGTCTTTTATGTCAACACCTAAATGTTTTGACCTGGTTAATGGTTAAAATCTCTGGGCCTATTGACATGAAACAAAAAAGTGGCACACAGTTCAATGTCTTCTTTGTCAGCCCAAATTAACAACATTATTCCATCACAAAATGCAGAAAACTGTTGTAATTGTTGTTGACTTTAAGCCACAATATTAACATTTGTGAAGCCGCTGGCCTCCACCTGAAAACGTGAACTAATGAAACGCTAGAAGGTGAAGGCGACCTATACTTAGGCCTGTACCTGTGATTTAAGGAGGAGCACAGCATTATTGCAGAGGAGGGGATTGTCCAGGTGCCACTTGAATGTCACTTCAAGTAAGTTTGCATTTCATTTTCAGTCTTTCATCACGTTTGAATGTAAATAATGTCTTAAATATACCTCGATTCTTTTTAGGAGTGATCCTTCCACTGTGAACATCACTAATGAAATGTCCAAAGGCTCTTTCGGAAACGTGTGGAAGAACGTGAACCCGGAGACCGCCAAAAAAGAGAAAGAGCCCGGGTCAAAAAGGTGAGCTTCCCTAAACCGCAGGGCGAACAGAGGGACTCACACGCCACGGTGAACCCTTTAAACCGCAGGGCGAACAGAGAGACTCGCGCGCCACGGTGAACCCTTTAAACCGCAGGGCGAACAGAGAGACTCGCGCGCCACGGTGAGCCCCTTAAATCGCAGGGCGAACAGAGAGACTCGCGCGCCAGGTGCCCTTTAAAACGCGGGCCCGAAAAGAGAGAACTCGGCCGCGCCCGGTGAACCCTTTAAACAGGGCGAACAGAGAGACTCGCGCGCCACGGTTGGAAACCTTTAAACCGCAGGGCGAGAACAGAGAGACTCGCGCGCACACGGTGAACCCTTTAAACCGCAGGGCGAACAGAGAGATCGCGCGCCACAGTGAACCTTTTAACCGCAGGGCGACAAGAGAGACTCTGCGCCACACGGGTGAACCCCTTTTAACCGCGGGCGAACAGAGAGACTCGCGCGCCACGGTGAACCCCTTTAAACCCGAGGGCGAACAGAGAGACTCGCGCTCCACGGTGAACCCCTTAAACCGCAGGGCGAACAGAGTGACTCACACGCCACGGTGAACCTTTAAACCGCAGGGCGAACCAGAGAGACCTCGCGCGCCACGGTGAGCCCCTTTAACGCAGGGCGAAAGAGAGACTGCGCGCCACGGTGAGCCATTAAACGCAGGGCGAACAGAGAGATCCGCGCGCCACGGTGGCCCTTAACCGCACGGCGAACAGAGAGACTTCACGCGCCACGGTGGATCCTTTAACCAGGGCGACAGAGACTCACGCGCCAGGTGAGCCCTTAACCAGGGCAAACAGAGAGACTCGCGCGCCACGGTGAGCCTTTAACCGCAGGGACGAACAGAGAGACTCAACGCGCCAGGTGCCCTTAAACCGAGGACACGAGAGACTCATACGCCACGGTGAGCCCCTTTTAAACACAGGGCGAACAGAGATACAAGCCTACGTGGAGCCCCTTAAACCGCAGGACGAACAAAAGAGACTCATACGCCACGGGTGGGCCCCTTAAACCGCAGGACGAACAGAGAGACTCATACGCCACGGTGGACCCCTTAAACTACAGGGCGAAAGACGACTCACACGCCACGGTGAGTGCCCCTTAAACCACAGGGGCGAACAGGAGAGACTCACACCTCGTTGAGCCCCTTAAACCACAGGGCGAACAGAGACTCACACGCCACGGTATTTGATTTGTTTTGGGTTGAACTGGGATCAAACGCGCACAGATATGTTTGTTGTCAGAATGCTATGGCGCATTTGCCTTTTATCTTACGTTTCCAGGAAAGCCCGAGCAGCGATTGCGTTTTAGTTGATCTTAAAGCATTTGTGCCCTCCCTGATTTCCCACAGTGTAGACTAACATGTCCTGCCTGACTCTCTCATTCCACTCCTCCCTCAGCTCCCCCTCTTAACCTTTCAGCTGCTCTCATCCAAAAGGTGAGTTCTTCCCATTCCCACTGGCACAAACTGGCTCATGTGTCGCACTGATGTGTTCAACTGTTGCATGAATAGCCTTGTGCCACGTGTGCGTTTCATTCACAGAAGGACATTTGATTGCCTCGTTTGACTTAGAGCCTTTGTACTGCATGTGGAATAGAATCTATACTAATAATAGATGCATGCTGAAGGTAAATAGATTGTTTGTCTGATAGGGATGTAACAATAACTCTGATGTCAAAAGTCTCACAATAATATAATGGACTATGACTCTGTGCTGCGCTGCAAGCTCCTGTGCGTCGCTTTGTTGCCGTGGAGATGCTGTAAAAAGTAGGTTAGTCTGAATCCTTTGAAATATGATACCACAAAACAATTACAAAAATAGAAAGGTAACCGCCCCCACCTTTCTTTCTTTTGGTACAAATACTTCGACAGTACCTGGTGGTGGTTCTGGTACTTTAAATATATTTGTGGTACCTATTCCTCTATTATGGTTGTCTAGCACCGCAGAATAGAATCCATTGAATTAAAAAAGTGTAGTTTTTATCATTCAATTGCCTTATAATGTTCTATTCAGCTTTCGCAGGCATCACAACTTGATATAGAATAAAAGATAAAAATAGTTTTGGTCCAGTAATGGTACCCAGCCCGATACACAATATCCCACAATATTTATCATACTGATGATGAAATTGTAGCGAACTGCAGACGACCTCCGAAGGTTGCCATGGAGACATGAATTAGACAGTAAGGTTACACAACCCCCCTCTGGACATTCATGACGTTTCTGGCACAAGCAGAGACTTCACGCTTCAGTCAAATGTGTCCGTTTCCAAAATAAGTCTGAATGTCATTTTTCCCATTTGCCTGATGTCTGTCCCTATGTCTGTCCAGTCCTTGATCGTTGGTGATGTTTGTGTCATCCACGTCTTTGTTATGGCCTTTTTTACTGCCGCCCAAAAGCACAATCCATTAATTCTTGATGTTGGACCATCGTAAAGAGCCCCAATATCTTTTACGATTAAGTCATCCATTTTTAATTTGTTCAGCACCTTAAATAAATAAGTCCAGCTAACAGAATCAAAAGCTTTCTCCAAATCCAAACTAATGATCACAGCTTTGTCTTGTTGTTTTTGTATTTGGCTCATTTTGTGTAGAGATCGTCTTGTACTTATTAGCAGTGTTCGTTCTGCTAATAAATCCTGTCGGATCATTGTGGATATTTGTTCCATTATTTTGGACATAACTGAGGTGTAGATTCGATAGTCCACATTCAGATTAGAAATGAGTCTATATGAGGAACAATCCAATCGGTTCTTCTCTTCTTTAGGTATATGATGGCTTCTTTCTGGGTTTTTTAAGGGCCAAATAAATGTTGTTGAAAGCAAAGGGATATTTGTTTCTTTCAGGGCTTTGTACCACTCTGAGGTGAACCCATCGCTCCCCGGAGATTTATTGTTCTTTCGATTGCAGCTTGTTATTTCACCTCCTATTTTTTATTTATTTTGCTCTTCTAACATAACGGGCTAATTGAGAATGTCCAGAAAGGAGTTTATATCGGAATCAGAATCAGAAAAGATGTTTTGCCATTGTCAATGAACAAAATTCACAAATATAGGAACTTGCTTTGGTGATTGGGTGCAACATACAACAATGAACAATAATAGAAACAACAGCATATATGAAATCAAAAGGGCATTCATTAAGAGAAACAATTATATCCTCCTCTTTATCTCCTGAAATGTTAGTGAAACGTTTGATATAAAAGGATTCAAATGCTGATTGAATTTGGTCTTGTTTTGGTCACGATTGTATTACTTTGCCTGTCCCATATTTAAAGAATTGTTCTTTCAGCTTGTTGTTTTCTACGTTTCCAGGATAATAATTTAGAACATTTTAGCACTTGAGGACTCTCTTTCTTGGCATGATTTACCTCCAGCAATTTTAGTTTTTCTTGCAGATCTTTTAGCATTCTCTCCCTTTGTTTTTTATTTGCCGAGGCTACGGCTATTAAGTTTCCTCTTAAAACTGCTTTAGAAGCATCCCAGAGGATGGGCAGGGAAGTTTCCCCAATATCACTTTCCTCCAGATAAGTCTTAATGTTGTTTAATATTTTTTCCTGAAACAAAGGGTCATTAAGCAGACGGGCGTTGAACTTCCATAGTGTGTCTTTCATCTTTCCTCCAAATCTACAGAAATGTAGATAGGAGCATGATCACTTAAGTCTATTGTGCCTCTATCTGCCTAAGTGATTTTAGATCTGTCTTGTGTATACTGGCGTGCCTTAGGGTTCATTTCCCTCCAGATGTCAATCAAACCTATATTCTTCATTCATTTATGGAACTTCTTATTTATTGTTCCTCCAGTGCCTCTTGAGTTCGACATCCAGTGTAGGTTGGAGTGTAGGGGTTTATTGCCTATCTATATATATATATATATACAGGATATATATATATATATAATTATATTGTCAATGAACACAATTCACAAACATAGGAACTTGTCTCGGCGTTAAGGTGCAACATAAAACACTAATCAATGATAAAGAACAACATATATGAAATCAAAAAGGGCATATAGAAGATGATATCGCCCCCTGGTGGAGCATATACATTTAATAGAGTAAAAACCTTTCCATTAATATTCCCTTTACCCAGTACATATCTGCCCTCTTTGTCTTTACATTAAAAACTCTGTACAAAAGCTATTCGATTTGAAATCAATATTGCAACTCCCCATTGGATTGATCGTATTGATTTTGCCATTGATCATTTCTGAATACCTTTAGACTCTCTGGTCGAACACAACAAATAAACATGAGAACCACAGAAAACAAAAGGGTTCATGCTGAAAACATGCACCGAACCCAGAACCTGATCCCGTGCTTCAGGCTGGTGCCCCACATAACTCTAACAAACTCTAACAAACTCTAACAAACTCTAACAAACTCTAACAAACTCTAACAAACATACCCACACTCACGCAGTGTCTCAAGTTTGAAATCTTGATCTCGCCCTCTTTCAGAAGTGGGAGGACATGAATAACACTGCAGTACTTGTACTTGTACTTGTACTAAATCACTACAAACGATACCATTATATTATTGCACAGTGAGATCTAGATATTGTTACATGTCTCTTGTGCTTGTGCAAATGTCGTAACAACTGCATGATCGTTTCAAACAGCGGCATGTGTCGTTACAGTGTGTTTAAAAAGTTCATTTGTGTCTTGTCCCGGAGCAGTTCCAGCGGCGGTGGGAAGCGCCACAAGCGGCGGAGACATAACAAGAGCTTGGACAGGGAGACGAGTTTGTGAGGAGGAGGAGGAGGAGGAGGAGGAGGACATGCTGGTGGTGCCACTGTGCTGTCTGCCACATATAAAAGAATACCGTGCCACTCAACCACCTTTGTACTGTGCTACACTGTGTATCGTCACGTTTGTCTGTGTGCCGCTTTTGTGTCAAGTCTTCTATATTACGTACATGACCAAGAGGAGCATTATAAGTGTTTCTTTTGAACTATATCAATGTTTAGTCAAAGCAGCAGCAGCAGCAGTGAGAGGGAAAGTTAGAGCTGCTGCATCAATGGGCCAATTCTTTCAAATATCCAATTTTACAGTTTTATTTGTATTTGTATGTTTTTTATATTTATATGGTAACTCCTGCCACACCGGACACCACGAACAAGTGGGCATCGCACGCAGTATTCGAACCTTTTTGCACCTCACACTCGGAACCCTTTGCCAATACCACGATACTTCACTGATATACTCTCGTCAAAATGGTCGGACTTGTTTATATATATATATATTCTGTATATTTCAATGTTTTTATGAAAGGCAGTGCTCACGTCATTCCAGTATTTCCCACCGCTCCGAGTGTCTGTCCTTGAATTCCTTGTGACGTTCTTAGGAGGCACTTGGAGGATAGCACTTCAGAAGCTCTTAGCATGGCAGCATAGTTCGGGTACTCTCGGGTATCTCCAGCTACTTTTTAAGTCTTGTAGGGTGACCGTCAAAAGCTCTGTGTTTTTCTGCCTGCGTATACTACTCTTTTGGACTTCGACTCTCTCTTTTCCTAATGACCCTTAGTCTGTTAGCATCTGAAGCTAATCGCTAAAGACCTGCACAAAACGACGCAGCCGTGACTGTCTCTGCAGATGCAATAAAACTCTTTTGTCTGGAAGGGCAACATGTGATGAAACAGTGAAGACTTAACAATGTACAATATATAGTCTATTTTATTCACGTAAACTGTTACTAATATCTTACTAACTGTCATTGTCAAGACAGGTTTTGTTATATAGATGTTATCTTTTCCATTGTCTAATCTATAGCTTAGTTTATTAGATCGGGTCGAAAAATATCTATGTCCATTTTTGGACCTCTTCTGTGTGGAATTTTGCCTTAAAATAATTAGTGCAAACTGTAGATTTCCGTTGAATACTTTCAATCACCTGTAGAGAAAGCTATCAGTTCAAGACCTGTTGTTTCATTGTAATTTGTTTATGGAGAGAATGAGAGCATAAATAAAGACTGATGACTGATGCTGTGCTGCTCATTATTGTGCACCAATCACAACACAGAATGTGCTCGGCTGTTCCCTTATTTTTTAGTTTGGTTTGGTATTTGCACAAGCTCCCTGTAAAAACAGAAGCCCTGACTTTTTCCAAGCGCGTTTGTTCAACCGTACGTCCACTAGAGGGCGCGCATGAGTAGTTTGTCTCTTGAGAACTTGTGCACCTGTTGCCAATCAGTGAAAAAAATGAGTCAATTACATTACCAGAAACGAAGATGAAGCTACGCTCACTAAAAATGTGGGTCCAGGCGGAATCCATGTCCAAGTCCTTTAAGTCTTAGGGCATTTTAGGGGCATTTTAGGGGCATTTTAGGGTTCGTGTGTTGGAAGAACCGACTGACAGATTCATCCCACAAGGGTTGATTCGACTGGAAACAAGTGAGCTTGTAGTTGGATCGGATGGTGGACTAAAATGAATAAATGTAGAAAAGTATCAGAACAAGTCCAGAGGCTCTTTAGGTTGTGTGGTCTTAGACTGCCTGACCTCTTTGAACATTACATACGTACTGTGTCTTTGTTTGCACATCCTTCTTCTCTATACGAGCAAGAAAAGGCTCAAAAGGAAGTATAAATGTACACAATACATACAGAACTGGGACAAATTTGGCCATACACATCGAATGGACGAAAACGTGTTTAATGCAGAGCAAATAATCAAGTGGAACACATGTCTTTGAAGGCTTTCCTGAGAGTAAGATTTATGCCTTTCACTTCTCATATTTATGCATAAAAAACACAAAAAACATTCATACAAAAACATTCAAATTCAGATGCAATTCACACACTATGGAAGAGTTTACTGTGTCTTTGCATCGAAAATAATACATATCCAGATGCAAAACGGTATGGCTTTCTTATTCATAGTGTATGGCTTTAGCTCCTGCTCCAGCTCCTGCTCCAGCTCCAGCTCCAGCTCCTGCTCCAGCTCCTGCTCCTGCTCCAGCTCCATTATTGGCCCTCTTGGCTCTTCTTGCTGAAACGGGGATGGAAAATGGCAGTGTGGTTGAGTTATTCCGCACCGATACACTCATTCTCCGGACTTTACCTCTTGCCCGAGGGCTTGGATGTCATGACCCACAGCAGGTACTCCTTGGCTGCCATGGAGTCCAGCACCTTGTTCACATCACTGGTGAAGCTGCCGTCGACGTGCCTCCTGCTGAGCTCGACGCTGCCCCCTTCAGATCTATGTGTACACAGCCACAAAGTCAACATCACGGGCCCCTGACTCAGCCCAACGACGTCTCACACTGTACTCCCCAAGTTTTATTTGTTTTTTATTTTCACCAAGAGTTTAGGATTTATTTCAAATGATTAGAAAGGCAATCAGAGAAAGGTTTTTGTGATTTATTTCAGCACAAACATGTATATATATATAAGGTAAAAGCAGGAAAGTGGCAGGAAATGTGCACAAAAAAAGCATGAGTTTTCCTCTTAAGAATCACGGTCCGTTTCCCTGGTCATTGGGGGGCATTAGGGGGGTGAGACAGAGAGAGAGAGAGAGAGAGAGCCCCTACGCTCTTGGGATCTGTCCTGACTTGAGCCTGGACACAAAGTCTTTGATGGCCTGCTCCTGGAGGTAGGAGCTGACGTCGCTGGTGAATGTTCCGTCCGCGTGCCGCTTCTCCGCGAGACTGGAAATGAAACACAATAATATTGTCCGTTACACATCGCTCCAATGCTCTTCGTATTGGGGGGGGGGGGCTGTCACAGGGGGGGGGGGGGTTCGTATTGGGGGGGGGGGCCGGCCTGTCACAGTAATCAGCGTTTGTGCTCAATAGAAGAGAGATTCAGGCGTTCTGGCATGAGGTTTGTGTCACTTTTGAGGAGTGGAGGGTCAAATAATCCACATGTGTAAGACTCTTTTGTGATGGTTGGCTCATTGATTCATTGGTTAAAGTACTTTCAGTATTATCGTTTATCATATACATGTATCGCACTTCAAAATGTGCTACCGTGACAGGCCTACGCTGAATCCGAACTCTAGTGTGAGATACCCGCTGCGCTTGTTGCTCATGAGCCACCGCACGAAGTCCTGCGCCTTCCTGTCCTCCAGGTATTTGCTGTAGTCGTTGGAAAATGTCCCCTCCGAATGTCTCTTCATGGTGGGCTCGTCCGCCAAAGTCTCCTCTGCTTCAAAACTGCGGCGACAGCAGCAAACATCAGCATGAAAACAGGTGGAACATTTCAGTATGTGGTATGCAGCCTGTTACATTTACAACCGAGTGACTGCTGTGAGTGAAGAAACAATCATTTGAGAACTTAAGCAACGGCAATGACAAGTACATCCTCGTCCATTGCCCTCAGCTAAATGGCACTGATCGAGAATGAAGGCGAACGTGCAAAGAAGATTCCCAATCTGGTTGAAATTTAAACTCCGATGAACTAAAAATAAAAAACATTACCACACGACGACGCTGAAGTCTTACCTCATGGGGCTGTCGGGTTCTTGCCAGCTTCTCTGGACTAAACACAGGGCGAGGAGGACGACACCGAGGAGAGAGCTGCTTCTCATTGTGACCTGCACCAAAAAGCTCACGTCGTCTCCGTGCGCTGGAGCAAAGTAAAGGGAAAGCGTTGTGAAGCGTACCTGTGTGTGGCTGTCCTCAACTGTGGATCCTCTGCTGGACGCTGGTGTCTGTTTGTAGCTGTTTCTAGGTTCATACAGTCTTTTAAATAGTGTAAGGGAGGGGAGGGGGGGGTGCTCAGGTGGGCCCGTCCCACCTGTTACCTCTCAGGTCTTTAGGTACGGGCCAGTGCACCCGGGCCTAAAGTGAGGGTGGTGATCAGGCGTGATGGCCGCTGTTACTGAGGTGTTAAAGACATCAAACAGCAGCTCATCCTGTCAAATATGTGGCCACGGAAGATGCTCCAATGGCTACTGTCATATCTGCACTGAGTCACGCGCGGCCGCGGCCCGTTCGGCTCGCAAATGTGGGACAAAAACACCCAGTTATCGCAGTTTTACGAGGCTCAATAAAGACCGGATCAGTTCACGGGACTTACATCTGCGTTCAGCCCTCGGGGAGCTGTCCTCTGCAGCGAACACGTGTCATTGGCAACCAAGTGCCCACCACAGGCCCAAAGTGGCTGGTTAGATAAAAGATCTGTTACATCTAAAAGTGTAACAATAATACGAAAACAATGACCAGAGAAAAAGTCGCACGTTTAATAGAATAAAGTATGTTTTATACAATCGTGAACGTTTGTTTAACATTTGCACATTCAGTTACAGAATGATATATAGATTTGGATTAAAAATGCAATAAAATACTACTAATAATACAAGCTTGGGACTATCGGTCTCAGATCAAATTGAAATTAATGATGAAAAAAGAAGTCAAGTGGATTATGCAAAACACCTGAGAAGGAAGTGGCTCATATGTGTGTACACGTGCTGGTAGGCGGCCCCTTTAAGCCCGTGGTCTTTATCCGTGTACCACTGGAAAGCACACACAAGAAAAGAGTTATTCTTGAGTTCCTGGACTAAACGGTTGCTCCATCTGACCCACCATGGCCTCAAAGTCCACCTGCTCCTCCACTAAGGCTTCAGAGATCTCCGCGGCTTGCTGGAAGTGCACGTTATCTGCAAAAAACAAACAATTTCAAGCCGTTCGTTTCATGGTAATAGGAGAAAATAAAGAATGGTAAAGAATGGGCATTTGTGGGCCTGTTACCATCAGCTGTCCCATGAATCAGCAGATATTTGACTGCGTGGAAGTTCTTCGCTCTGGCCGTGACTGTTGAGTTCTGGAAATCCAAGAGAACAAGATGGTTGGTTGTTGTTGGTTGTTTATGCGTGTTTAATACAAAGTGAGAAGTGGACTGGTCCTACATCGTACGCTTCCTGGTTCATGTGAGGAAGGGTCATGTAGCGCTCAGTGTAGATCGAATCTGAAGGAAACATTTGAAACGTCACACACTCGATATTGCCGAGGTTATGGAAACAGTTCTTACCATAGTATTTCCATTTGGAGACTGGAGCCACGGCTATTCCACATTTAAAGACCCCGCTGCCCGCTCCCAGTGCCATCGAGGTCACGTAGCCCCCGTAGGACTGCAATACAAACCATTACGCTTCAACATGACCCATTGGGGGGTTTTACATTTTTCACGCTTAAATTGGCTATAATTTCTACTGTTCTAGAGATGTTTGGAATGATTTTCTGTAACAAAGCTCAGTTTGAGCAATATTTTGTAACAATGAAGTGAAGAGCAACTGAGTGACTCCTATAATAATGGCCTTATTCCAGGACCCTTTTACAGCTTGACAAGGTTTTTGGCTTAAATCTGTTCAACCGCCACAACATTTCAATCCCCCCAAAGATGATCATATTTGAATGATCACATGAAAAAATCCCAGAGGTGGTGAAAATATCACACAAAATGGCAATTTTTGTGTGTACAATATTTATTTTCTAACCTCGTTTATAGTCTTGGACATCAAAGATCAGTAATAACTTTGATGTGTTTTTAGTGTCTCTGCAAAAACAGGTTTGGTTTTTTTTGCCCACTTCTACAGTAAGCGCCATTTCCCCCCATTCCCCCCATTTCCCCCATTTCCCCATTCCCCCCATTTCCCCCCATTTCCCCCCATTCCCCCCCCCGTGTCGGGGGTTATGTATCAACACCTACACACCTGTGCATGTTTTCAGTGTTTAAATGGGTCATTTATAAAATATTAAAATCACAAGTGAGTAAAAAAAAAAATTTCAACTGTAAAAAAAGAAAAAACTAAAAGTCATCAAAGCCAAAGTTGTCCAAGACCGTAATCAAAGGTAAAACCTGATTGAGCCTCGTGATAGTTTCTCCTCCTTTGTGATTCTGGTAAAACTGCAGTAGAACCTACGCCCGCCCGGAGGGGCCGGCCAAAAGACAAAACTAAACGACTCCTTCTTCTACGTTCAAATGCTTTCCGCCTCCGGCTTGAGCTTGCAGGTAAAACTGGAGCTTTTCCCCTCCAGCTTCTTGTTGTTGCCGCGCTGTCAATAATCCAAAAAATGCTTTCCGTTGTGGAGCGTTGCTAGTGCCAAAGTGCATCACACACACACGCGCACACACCGACCATAGTGAGCCGGACTTTTGCTTGGCGGCTTCGGGTTCGATTCCCCCCAAAAACCTTCAGCGAATTGTCCCGCTTTTTTGGGGGGGGGTTTCTGTCTCGCGTCCTGCATGTCTTACCTTTTGTCCCGCCTTTTCATTGATTTTATGACGTGATTGTATGGTGGGTCATGGGGCATAAAGGACTGCGACGTGAGCGTGGCAACAGCGAGGGAGTGACGCCTGCGTATGTGGGGCACGATCTGACCGGCGTGTAATTAACCCGCGGTAAGAATTCCGTTTTAGTGAAAGAAAACAGTCCGTTCAGACATATTTTCCTTTCGTTTCAGAGGTTCTATTGATGAGAGACACGTGGGAAAACGATAGCAACTCGTGTGTGTGTTTTTTGGGGGGTTTTTTCACTTCCTCTCAGGGCTTCCGTAGTAACTAACGGGTTTGAGCAAAATAAGTGGCGTAAAAGGGCACTGCCAGTAAATGATGACAGGGTAAAGTAAGTAAATCATATACATTTTGAAACTCACCCAGCCCCAAATAGCAACTCTGTCCTTGTCAATGAAGCCCATTTGGATGAATTCCCTAAAACACAAGACATTGTTAGCTCAGCGCGATAATTAGCCGCGACTTCCTGCCTCCCGCGGAAACAACAGGAATCCAGTTTCCGAGCGCGTTTCCTGGGAAAACTCCGGCCCGTGTCTTTCCTTACTTGGCCGCGGTTATCTGATCTTCCACCTCATAGGTTCCTAGGCGTCGATAGATTTTATGCATTATCTCGTCGCCCTGGTAACCACTTCCTCTCCCGTCGAAACTGGCCACGATGATTTTCTCCGTGCTTGCCAAGTAGGTGGCCCAGTTCACGCGGTAGAGGTAGTCCACCTTCTGACTGCATGGGCCCGCGTACCTGCAGACAGAACACATGGTGGGCGTAGTGATGGGCTCACGGGAGAGAATGTCAGGTACTTTTGTGAGGAGGCTTCTGTGAGATGGTAATAATGTCACGCCAAAAGGAAAGGAAAGATACTAATTCAGGCTCCTTCTACGTGTTGACTCCATCACTTGATTTAACCATTCCTCTTTGACAATTGATCGCATTATAAATCCAGGGGGTTTATCAGAGGACGATATCTGGATGTCGTTATCTCGTCTTACACGTCAATGAGGAGGGGATACTTCTTTGACTCCTCAAAGCCCGGAGGTAACACCATCTGGTACCATAGATCTGCGACACAGAAACATTGATATTTTGGTCGAACCAGTTCTTCGTCTGGTTGTTGCTGCCGGCCGAAATTCACGCACCAAATCCATCGTGCCTAATAGTTCCTCGACGCACCGTGGGCATCTGGGTGGTAGCAATTTGGCTCGCAAATTCTGCGTTGTCCTCCAGAGGCCGCTCTGCGAAAACATCGGAGCATTTTCAGAACACGACCGCCGCCGCCGAGAGTCGTTCAGTTCAGTCATCACTTACTGACTCCTCCTTTGCTCATCAGGGAATGTTGTGGGATTCCAGGTCCTGCATTAGGAGCAAAGTATGCGGATGATATTTTTGAAGGAGACAAATGTTAAGCATCGAAACACACCGCACGTCAGAACACCAACCGTTGCAGCTCAACCTGTAGAAGGAGGCGTTTGTGCTCATGTAGGCGGAATTGTAGAGACAATCTGACTGACAGGTAAGACAGTGGCTCGTAGTGGAACCCACGCCCAAACTGCAACGGACACAACGCGAGAAAGTCAACGCCGAAAGCAGTCTAGACACGGAAAAGAACCCAGAATCGCACATACGTATATCTGTAGACGTTCCTCCCCCCAGGCTTGCCCTCGTGCTCGTTACTGACGTAGTATCTGTGGGGAAGACCGCGCGGATTTGAGGAGTTCTTCTTTTAACAACACAAATAATCACTTACACGCTGTCTTCGTTCACCAGCAAAATACTGACGACCTCCCATTTTCCTGAGGTGATTTGTTGAATAACATCCTGCGTGGGGGAACACATTGCTTTTAGCGCGTGTTGTGTACGGGGCCGGACCGCCAAGTGTGACAACGCAGGCCCAGCTGACCTCGTTCCAAGGCCAGAAACATCGGAAATAGGAACTCTGTCTTAACCCTCTGACAAATTAAAGAGACGTCAGGGAATAGAAATGGCTTCATGTGCAATAAATGTGGAAGTTCCTCTTTTTTACCAAAGAATGTACTGCAATGTTTGTGCTTCATGTACAAATAGGGTCATAGAACATAACTACTCAGAAGAAGTCCTATAGATAGTGTCTCTGACCGGAACAAAGCCATGTGACCGACACTAACGAGCTTCGTGTGTCGGCGTACCCCTTTAACGTGGTGGATGTGCTTGTACTTCTGCTCGTCGCTCATGATCAGGTAGTAGCTCTTCTTGTCGGCGGCGAACACCGGCGCCGTGGGGGAGAACTGCGGAGCGCACGCGTGTCAGAGCGGAGACTTTCCCGCGAGAAAAGCGAGACTCGAGGCATACTGTACCCGTCCGACCCAGCCCGTGGCGCTGCTGATGTCCCGGCGCTGGGGAGCAGAGACAAAACTTTGGGTGAAGGACACACAAAGCATGACTCGTTCTCTAATCGTTTCATCCTCGTCTGGTAAAAAAAACAAGTCATTTATGGTTTCTGGTAAACTGTAACTAGCATCATGTGGCTGTATCTGTTAGCTTATCACAGACGTCACCGCGAGCTCCTCGTTCTGTTGTCAAGTGAGGTCACTCGGTGATAAAAAAAAGGACAATACTCTTCTTATCAGTCTTCTGATAGATTGACAAATTGAATCACTAACAGTTCACGGTCTGCAGGAGAAGCCCAAAATGAAACTCTCACATGTCAGAGGAATGATCAACGTGACAAATGCGCTCGTCTCCAACCCTGCGACATCTTGCCCTGGCAGTAAAACTAGTCCTGGTCTCACAGCCGAACATACAGTAGGATTTGTTACGGATCCATGAATCTTGAGCGCCCTTAAACCTGCTTTCAGAAGAACAATCCGTTTCTTCTCAGCCCGCCACATGCTTTTACCTCAGAATGCTCCCAGCTGCTTCCGGTCCAGTTGTAAATCTGCAGGACGACACGGGTTTGGACCCTGTTTTGCCATTGGACAGCTATTCGGTCTTCCGTGGCCCAAGTGACCGTGGCTAAGCAATGCTCGCTGAAGAGTTTCAAAGCACAATCAAATGACAGCCATCGTTTCGATAAGTCGACGGTTCCACGGGACGTTCGGGGGTTTACCTGGAAGCCAACGCAGCCGGGACGACCACCTCGCTGATTTTGGTGACATTATCGGCCTCGACGACGAACAGGTTCACAGCGGGGTTGGGGGCACCGGGCTAAAAACAAACAAAACAAACAAAACACACCCAGAACGGGACCAGAACGTAATCATCAAGTGCGGACGAATTCGGAAAAGATCCGCGATGGTTTGGCTTACTTTAGGGTAAGGAATGGACACGGTGCTTGGATACTGTTGATCTCCGAACCAGGTGTACTCGATGTGAGGGACGTGCGAGTCGTTGAAATGGGCGTACGCCACAAACTTCCCTCCGGGAGACCACCACAGGCCCTGAGAGGACGAGAACATCTCCTCTGTAAAAGACAGAAAGACAAACATATCTGTCTGATTCATTCCAGCTCGTAACACCATGTGAGGGGGGCAGTTATGTAGATGTCCCCCAAGCCTGGCATCAGAACGGCTTTTGATTTTAAAAAAAAGGGGGCAAAAAGAATCCTGTTTTATTTGAAATATGGTCTGGAATTGTTGCACGGTCTTGTTGGCATTTGACCGAACGTGCTGAGAAATACGCGTGACAAATGGACTCTTCGTGACTGAAACTATAAAAATGAATGTTTCTTTATCGATCCCAGACGGTGTTTCCTCGTCTGGAAAATGGCTTCATTTTAGCACAAAACAGAGCGTTGCTGGTGTGACACAGAATATGAAGCGCAGTGGAAAGATATTCAGAGTAATGTTGTGTTAGGTTTTTTTTTTTTTTTTGGCCAGGCCTTACGGGCAGATGACAAACGGTTGAGTCATTTTGGAGGAAGTTGAGGATCCCTGGGTAAAATCTGTGCTCGCAGCGTGGAGGGAGGGATCGAAACATATCAAACCAAACAGAGATGTTCAAATATTAAACTGCTTTGTTTATGACCAAAGGTTTTGTACCGAACAGAACGGACCTGAGACTCAAGGTCTGGCGTGCAAAAGGTAGACAGGTTTCTCAGCAGATTGTAAACGAGAATCACATGAAAAGCTTTGATATGTATATATATTTTTTTAGGTATTTACAAAGAAGAAGTTATTATAACAAGAAATTAAACAAAAGTAATGAACATTATAAGGACTGAGTTATTTATCAAGGCTTATAAATCAGAACTTTCATGGAGAATTATATCGAAATCATTATAAAACTGGATCGCTGCGTTACTAAATATATTAAAAACAAAGGAAACAGAAGGTCGTCTTGTTTTGACAGCTGAAGAGTGGGAAAGTGTGTTCGTCCCAGTGGAGGAGCTCAAAGTCTCATGTTCGGAGGCAATTCTGTTGGAAAAATGTGTCACGTTTTCTTCTCAACACCGCGTCAAAGTGCCCATGACTCAAATGCAAAACAGCGCCACCAGGAGGCACACACCACCGTCACTGTGTTCAAGTATGCGACTGAACTCTGCAAAGAGCCGCGGGCAGTATTTGACGCCGCCATCCCGTTAAGACTTCAGAACTACGTACTTGGGCCTCAAAACTCCTGCCGCGGACGCAATAAACGGATACCTTTGGTCTGTAATTTTGAATGAAATCACAACGAAATGAATGACACAAACATCACGTTCAGACTTGACTTGACCATGGATTTGATCAACTAGTATGCGGGACTAGTTTATAAATGTATTATAAATCCTATTATATCCTATTGTGCCATTATTATTATTATTATTATTATTATTTGTCGTGTTTCTTGTTCTATTTTGTGTGTTATGAAGTTGAAAAGAAAAAGAAACACGCGTGAAACATTGACACTGTAGACACTTTTTGGGCACAGGTTAATACTTTGAACCGCACCTTCATAGACCCAGTCCGGAACGCCGTTAAAGATCTCGTTCTCTTTTCCATCAAACGTGACCCTGTCCGGAGCCGCCTCAGGGCTGGTCTTCACGTACACGTCGTTGTCCCGCACGTAGGCCTGTCAGTTTCAACCAACACGCGCAGTGAGTTCAAGAGGCTTTTTCACTTATGAGTCTGGACTTGGGACATACCAATTTGTGGCCTTCAGGTGACCAGGCAAAGTACTGGATTTGGTGAAGACTAGACAAGAACTGCCTGGGGAGTCAACAAGAGGCACAAATTCACTGCAAATGTACGACTAGATTTTCCCTTCATCGGCTGAGAAGCACTTACTTTTTCCCGAGATCGTACAAAGAATACGATGCCGTGAATGAGTGTCTCCATAACTGTGAGGACCAAACGATGGATTTGAATAACAGGAGCTTTACAATGAGGGACGTGAGGTAGGGGGGGAGTAATACCTTTGTATAGTTGCTCATAAACGCCACATACTTGTGGTCTGCAGACAGCTGGTAGTCGTAGGCTTCCACTTGGTCCTGCATTAACAAGAACGTACGCACACGTGCTCAGAGAGTTGTGCCACAAAAGTCATGATTGTCGTGTGTTTTGGGCTTGCTCACAAATGTCTCCTTGCGTAAGAACAGCATCTGGTTTTGGGTGGCCGGGTTGTGCAGATACACAGAGCCATTTGATTTGTGGAGGTATTCGTTATCTACAAGTTTGAGAAGAACATATTGACACACTAAATATGAATGAGATCCAAAAGCTTTGGGTTTTGAGTGTGTAAGATGTGTGTGTGTTGTGTGCAGACCTGAGATCCACCTCATGTTGTAGGACTTGGGTTTGAGGGAATCGTTGAAGACATCTTCCAAAGAGAAGAATCTCCTCTCTTCACCTTCACCTTTGTCTTTGGAGAGAAACAGATTAAATATTCCACTGTGAGAACCTGGCTCTCACAAGCCCATCATAGTCATAAAGTGTGCAGATAAAACGATCATCATGACAAGTGGAAGATTCTCTACGTCACCGCGCGTAATTAAACGGGCACGGCATAAAAAAAGGACTGAAAATAACTGCGAGTTTCCTCAACATGGAGTCGTAAGCACAATGATGCAGCCGTAATATTATTTCCGCTGCTTTATCTTCTGTTCCTGTCTAAAAGCAGCTGAATCCAGTCGCGGGTTGAGTGGCGTGCGTAATTACGCGCTCCGTGCGCACGGACACTTCAGACTCACCGTTTAGAAATATAGCAGTGGGCACCGCAATCAAGGTGACAACTACCGCGACCCCAAAGACTCCAAGCAGGATTTTACCCACGGACACCTGAGGAGGGTCCGGAAACAGGTCACAGAAGGACTCTTCATCACAGCGTGAACATCATCATTATTATTATTATTATTAGTAGTAGAATTGTCAGTAAGAAGCATGCAGAACAAACCATTGTGAGTGCTGCGCGTGAGGCGTGAATCCCGTGCGCGTCCGAAAGACCCCTGTGCGACACCCGAGTTATGCTTCCCGGTTAAATATTATCTCGGCTCAAGTTTCAAAGGTGGCACAATAAACGCGCTGCGCACGGAGTAAAGTTCGCCCACCGTCAGAGCGTGGCCCGAGCTGCCCAACTGAAGGAAGTGCGTGGTTCCCCCCTAAGTCGGGTCCTCGTGCGTCCAACAGGCGCGCACGCTCTGACCCTGGCTCTGGCCGAGAAGAAGGTCTGACCTCATGCGGATCTGATGCTGGTCCAAACAGTCAGAGAACAGTCACGCAATGAACATACGATACACTGCAGTCACGTGATGTCAACATGTCAGCCTAAAGGGGGCATGAGATGTTAGAGTCATCCTGTACTCTCCTGACTTTTCACCTCCTACAGCACAAGCGCGGGGGGATCAGGGCATTAGAAGACCCTGAGAAGTGCCCACCAGCTCAGGGTAAGAAGGAGGAGGAAAAACACGTCCGGAATGCTCTTTCAGCCTGTGATGAGTTAAAAGAGGCCCAAAAGCTGGACAAATGGGACAAAAGGGAAACCGAACCAAGAAGGAAGGTCTGGATTGTTTGGATTTTAGACCCCCTTAGTGCCACCTCAAAAAACAGAGCAACGCAGTGTGTTCTGTCCCATGCAGTGAGGAAAGGTGTGAAGAGCGTGAGGTGAGACCAAACAGCCGCTGCACAAGGGGCTTCACCAGCACAGAAGGCACATTCAGGACCCCCCGAGCGCCGTGCATCTTCATCTTAGACAGTGAGGTGAAGAGTCTGAGCAGGAGAAGAGATGTGTGAAAGGAGCCGAGGAGGCCCTTTTTGGAAAGAAAAAAGAACAAGAATCCATGTCATGTTGAAGCCCTGGGCTTTCAGATGCTAATCAGGTACTCATCAGTGACAAGGGAGCTGCCGCCAGCTAACAATAGGATTTAAACGACCAATTACGTGGCTGTTGGGGTAACAAAGAAGATTGGTTTAAGATGAAACTTAACAAACAGATAAACAGGACAGGATTATTATCAGGAGGCTCCGCCCAGTGGGCAGGGCTTTCTCAGAGTAGGACAAATATCCGAGATCTCAGACTAGAGCCGCAGATTGAGATCTTGGATCTTACAGTGTTTTGGCCCATCTTTTAGCTCCGCCTACATCCCTGTTTCTGAGAGTCGTACACATGGGGCTCAAAGATGTGGCATAGACATTTTCCAACAATAAAAACAAGTACATGAAAATCCGATTCCTGCAAAGGTGACATTTCCCTCTCAAGGGGCGGAGCTTGTCAGTTATACCATTTTGAACAGGAAGTCAATGGTTTCATTTCAACGATTAAGCCATTTTTAATCAATTTTGTGGTTTTCAATGCACACAATGTAAAATCATGACTTGAACCACTTCCCTCAGGCAGGAGGCCACTCCCCTCAGACAGGAGGCCACTCCCCTCAGACAGGAGGCCACTCCCCTCAGGCAGGAAGCCACTCCCCTCAGGCAGGAGGCTACGGTCCATCCGGACCAGAACCTCCCGCCACAGAACAGTTTCTTTCCCTCTGCTGTTGGACTCATGAACACTTCTAAACACCTGCCACTTTAACTGCAACTCTTCATCACTCACTGTCATTCTCGTGTACATAGTAATGCCTATTTTTATTTGTATTTTATACTAAAGTCATTTTAAATTGTTTCTTAATGCAGCCCTTTGGATTGAATATATGTTGTTGTTTTTATTATTGCTCAGTGTTTTATGTTGCACCTTAAGGCCGAGACAAGTTCCTATGTTTGTGAATTTTGTTCATTGACAATGACAATAAACCTTTCTGGCTTTCTGGTTCTGGTTCTGGTTCTGGTTCTAATGCCATATGAGAAACCTACCTTAAAAACCTGAAGAAGCAAACTGCTTGTCTTTGTCTGTTGAAATCATTTTTTTAAAAAACAACTGTATTCTATAATTTACATGGAAGAAAAGATGACGTAATTATTTCTTACTATAGCATTATAATGTGATTGGTAAAAAAATGAAATAAAAAGCCTAATAAACTGTGTGAATGCCGAGGCTCCTTCAACTAAAATGTTGTGTAATAATGACATCAACTAGGCCACTGTAACGTGAAAGCAACATGTTTTTTAAATGAAATGATCCTTAGCTATTAAACCAGTATAAAATTGACCAAAATTTCTTTCAAAAAATATATAATAAAATAAATAAAAAACAATGAACAAAAAGACACCAAAGAATATGAAACAAGATATTTCACAGTTAGCAGCAAAAAAAAAAAAAGGAATCAAAAAAAGATGGACAACCAGGACAAGGGCTTCCTAAAGCTGCGTTAAAGTGTGCAATGTACATGTCACAAACCTACTCTAATGATATAGTCATGACCCCCTAGTGTTATGACCCCCTGGTGTGGGAACTGACACAAACCTACTCTAATAATATAGTCATGACCCCCTGGTGTTAGGACCCCCTAGTGTGGGAACTGACACAAAACCTACTCTAATAATATAGTCATGACCCCCTAGTGTTATGACCCCCTGGTGTGGGAACTGACACAAACCTACTCTAATAATATAGTCATGACCCCCTGGTGTTATGACCCCCTAGTGTGGGAACTGACACAAACCTACTTTATTAACATAGTTCTGACCCCTGATGTTTTTTTTTAATTTATTTATTGTTGTTTGGTCAAAAACAAAAACAAAACAAAAAGTGCTCTACATCCAAGCACATAACAAGATAACAAAATATGTTATTTGACCAGGTGTGGGCAGAAGCCAAGGCTTATTATGCCCACCCTTCTCTCCCACCCTCACGTTGGTGGACATTTGTCATATTGTGGTACACCACCGGACAATTCATCAACAAAAACTACAAAATACTGGACAGGACGCTCCCAAGTATCATCTACAAGCACTCACATTTTTCCAAAAACAAAATGCATTTTTTATTCTGCTAAATATTTTTCTAGGATTATTTTCTTAAAGATACTTTTAAACTGAAATAAAGAAGTGGCTTTTTTTAATTCATCGCAACAACTGTTTCATAATATAACTCCTTTACTTGATAAACAATGTTCCCTCAGTGTTGTTCTCACATAAGGTCTGTCAAACATACACGTTCCCCTTAAATTATATTGACTTTCTCTCTGTGTAAACTTTGTCTTCAATGATAAAGGGATTTGATTATAATTGACTAAATACATAAACTTAGAAGTATACAGATCTACCAAGTCATAGAACTTTAAAAGCTTTGATTGTATGAACAATGGGTTACCAGGCGAATTATAAGGTGCATGATTGATCAGTCTAATAACCTTTTTTTGTAGTATGAAAATTGGTTTTCGTTCTAGTTTTGTATGTGTTTCCCCAAATTTCAATACCAAATGTCAAGTATGGTGTTATGAGAGAAGAATAAAGTAAATATAAAGCATTTTTGTTCAAAATATACTGTAATTTGTATAAGATTGCAATAGTCTTTGATATTTTCTTCTGTACATTTTGTATATGTGCTTTCCAAGTCATTTTGCTATCGATGATCACTCCAAGAAACTTAATATAACTGACTCTTTCAATTTCATAGCTATTTATTTTAATCTTTATATCATTCTCTAGATGTTTGTTACTGAACACCATAAATTTTGTTTTATTCAAATTCAATGATAATTTATTCAAAGCAAACCAATTGTTTTGCTTATGCAGTTCTCTCTCCATCACCTTCACCAGCTCATTAAGATTTCGACCAGAGCAGTAAACTGTGGCATCGTCTGCAAACAAGACAAAATTAAGAACATCAGATGCTTTATGAATATCATTTATATATAATAAAAATAATTTCGGGCCCAAAACCGAGCCTTGTGGCACCCCACGACTAATTATCTGCCAACTAGACTCCTTTAGATGAACATATTGGAATCTATCTGATAAGTAATTTTTTTAACCAAGAATTTACTTTTCCTCTAAAGCCATATTTTCCAAATTTTTTGTAATAAAGATTGTGTGGTCAATAGTATCAAATGCTTTCTGTAAATCTAAAAATAAACCTATTGTATGGAGTTTTTTATCTAATGATTGGAGATATTTTCAACCAGATTAACAACTGCCATTGTTGTGGACCTTGTGCGCTCTAAAACCAAACTGATGCTCATTTAATATATTGTTTACTTCAACATAATTATCTAATCTTTTAACAAACAATTTCTCTAATATTTTTGAAAATTGGGATTGTAAAGAAATGGGTCGATAATTACAAGTCAGATGTTTGTCACCGCCTTTGTGCAAGGGAATAACTTTTGCTATTTTCATTTGGTTTGGAAACAATCCCTGTTTTAAAAGATTGATTACAGATCAAAGTCAATGGGTGGACAATATATTCAATGATATTTTTGACTATATACATATCAAACCCATTATTATCAGTTGATTTTTTTTTTTTACAGCTCTTCACAATTTTCAATACTTCATTTTCATTTGTTGGGTTTAAAAAAAATGAATTTAAACCTTCATGCGTGACCCTAATCTTTATTTCATTGTTTTTGAGGGGGCACAATTTTTGTTGCCAATTTATGGCCTATATTTACAAAATAATCATTAAACTCATTAACTATTTCTTTAATATAACTTATTTTGTCATTGTCTTTATTCAAATAATGTTCTGACCCCTG